>JANJGN010001016.1:0-215925 GCA_026770705.1 Isurus oxyrinchus | reverse complement strand
TACTGAAATTATCGCCATTACTGCAATTTTCACCATTACTGAGAATATTGCCATTACTGAAATTATCACCATTACTGAGATTATCACCATTACTGAGATTAAGGCCAGTACTGAGATTATCATCATTACTGAGATTATCACCATTACTGAGATTATCGCCATTACAGAGATTATTGCCAGTACTGAGAGTATCGCCATTACTGACATTATCAACATAAGTGAGAATATCACCGTTACTGAGATTATCAACATTACTGAGAATATCAACATTACTGAGATTATCGCCATTACTGAGATTATCACCATTCCTGTGAATATCACCATTACTGAGATTATCACCATTACTGAGATTATCGCCTTTACTGAGATTATCGCCATTACTGAGAGTATTGCCATTACTGATATTATTGCCATTGCTGAGATTATCACCATTAATGAGATTATTACCATTACTGAGAATATCACCATTACTGAGATTATCAGCATTACAGAGAATATCACCATTACTGAGAATGTCGACATTACTGAGAATATCACCATTAATGAAATTATCGCCATTACTGAGATTATTGCCATTACTGAGATTATCACCATTTCTAAGATTATTGCCGATCACTGAGATTATCACCATTACTGAGATTATAGGCATAACTGAGATTATTGCCATTACTGAGATTATCACCATTACTTTGATTATCACCATTACTGAGATTATTGCCATTACAGAGATTATTTCCATTACTGAGCTAATCACCATTACTGAGATTATTGCCATTACTGATATTATCACCATTACTGAGATTATCGCCATTACTGAGATTAACACCATTACTGAGATTATCACCATTACTGAGATTATTGCCATTACTGAGATTATCACCATTACTGATAAACCAACATTACTGAGATTATCACCATTACTGAGAATATAACAATTGCTGAGAACGTCGCCATTACTGAGAATATCACCATTACTGAGATTATTGCCATTACTGAGATTATCGCCATTACCGAGATTATCATCATTACTGAGAATATTGCCATTACTGAGATTCTCAACATTAGTGAGATTATCGCCATTACTGAGACTATTGCCATTACTGAGATTATTGCAATGACAGAGATTATCACCATTACTGAGATTATCCGCATTATTGAGATTATTGACATTACTGAGATTATGGCCATTACTGAGATTGTCACCATTACAGAGATTATCCCCATTACTGAGAATATTACCATTACTGGGATTATCATCATTACGGAGATTATCGCCACTACTGAGAATATCACCATTACTGAGTTTACGACCATTACTGAGATTATCACCATTACTGAGAATATTGCCATTACTGAGATTATGACCTTTACTGAGATTATCACAATTACCAAGAATATCACGATTACCGAGAATATCACCATTACCGTGATTATCACCGTTACTGAGAATATTGCCATTATTGAGATTATCACCAATACTGAGAGTTTCGCCATTACTGAGATTATCACCATTAACGAGAACATCGCCATTACTGAGATTATCAACATTAGCAAGAATATCACCATTGCTGACATTAACACCATTAATGAGAATATCGGCCATTACTGAGATTATCACCATTACCGAAAATATCACCATTACTGAGATTATCGCCATTAATGAGAATATCACCATTACTGAGATTATCACCATTACAGAGAATCTCACCATTACTGAGATTATCGCCTTTACTGAGATTATCGACATTGCTGCGACTTTTCACCATTACTGAGATTATTGTCCTTACTGAAATTATCACCATTACTGAGATTATCACCATTACTGAGATTAATGCCATTACTTAGATTATCACCATTACTGAGATTATCGCCATTACTGAGATTATTGCCAGTACTGAGAGTATCGCCATTACTGACATTATCAACATTAGTGAGAATATCACCGTTACTGAGATTATCACCATTACTGAGAATATCAACATTACTGAGATTATCACCATTACTGAGAATATTGCCCATTACTGAGATTTTCGCCATTACTGAGATTATCACCATTACTGTGAATATCACCATTAGTGAGATTATCACCATTACTGAGATTATTGCCTTTACTGAGATTCTCACCATTACTGAGATTATCACCATTACTGAGATTTTCACCTTTACTGAGATTATTGCCATTACTGAGATTATTGCCATTACTGACATTCTCACCATTACTGAGATTGTTGCGATTACAGAGATTATCCCCATTACTGAGATTATTACCATTACTGGGATTATCACCATTAGTCAGATTATCGCCACTACTGAGAATATCATCATTACTGAGAATGTCGCCATTACTGAGATTATCACCATTCCGAGAATATCACCATTACTGATATTATCACCATTAGCGAGAATATCGCCATAACTGGGATTATCACCATTACTGAGATTATCGCCATTACTGAGTTTATCAACATTAGCGAGAATATCGCCATTACTGAGATTATCAACATTATCGAGAATATAACCATTACTGAGATTATCACCATTACTGAGAATATCGCCATTACTGAGATTATCATCATTACTGAGAATATCACCATTACTGAGATCATCACCATTATTAAGAATGCCGCCATTACTAAGAATGTCTCCATTACTGAGATTTTCGCCATTACCGAGATTATCACCATTGCTGAGAATTATCACCATTACTGAGATTTTCACCATTAGCGAGAATTTCACCGTTACTGAGAATATCACCATTACTGAGAATGACACCATTACTGAGAATATCACCATTACTGAGATTATCACCATCACTGAGATTATTGCCATTACTGAGAATATCACCATTACTGAGATTATTACCATTACTGAGATTATCACCATTCCCGAGAATATCACCATTACTGAGATTATCATCATTACTGAGAATATCACCATTACTGAGATCATCACCATTATTAAGAATGCCGCCATTACTAAGAATGTCTCCATTACTGAGATTTTCGCCATTACCGAGATTATCACCATTGCTGAGATTATCACCATTACTGAGATTTTCACCATTAGCGAGAATTTCACCGTTACTGAGAATATCACCATTACTGAGAATGACACCATTACTGAGAATATCACCATTACTGAGATTATCACCATCACTGAGATTATTGCCATTACTGAGAATATCACCATTACTGAGATTATTACCATTACTGAGATTATCACCATTCCCGAGAATATCACCATTACTGAGATTATCATCATTACTGAGAATATCACCATTACTGAGATCATCACCATTATTAAGAATGCCGCCATTACTAAGAATGTCTCCATTACTGAGATTTTCGCCATTACCGAGATTATCACCATTACTGAGATTATCACCATTACTGAGATTTTCACCATTAGTGAGAATATCACCCTTACTGAGAATATCACCATTACTGAGAATGACACCATTACTGAGAATATCACCATTACTGAGATTATCACCATCACTGAGATTATTGCCATTACTGAGAATATCACCATTACTGAGATTATTACCATTACTGAGATTATCACCATTCCCGAGAATATCACCATTACTGAGATTTTCACGATTACCGAGAATATCACCATTACCAAGAATATCACCATTACTGAGATTATCACCAATAGAGAGAGTATATCACCCTTACTGAGAATATCACCATTACTGAGAATGACGCCATTACTCAGAATATCACCATTACTGAGATTATCGCCATGACCGAGATTATCACCACTACCATGAATATCACCATTACTGAGATTATCGTCATTACTGAGTTTATACCAATTACTGAGATTATCATCATTACTGAGACTATTGCCATTACTGAGAATATCACCATTACTGAGATTATCACCATTACTAAGAATTAAGCCATTACTGAGATTATCACTATTCCTGAGAATATCACCATTACTGAGATATTCACCATAACCGACAATATCACCATTACTGAGATTATCACCATTACTGAGAATATCGCGATTACTGAGATTATCACCATTCCCGAGAATATCACCATTGCTGAGTTTATCACCATTACTGAGATTATCACAATTACTGAGAATAACGCCATTACTGAGATTATCAAAATTAGCGAGAATATCACCATTACTGAGATTATCACCATTACTGAGAATATCACCATTACTGAGATCATCACCATTTTTAATAATGCCGCAATTGCTGAGAATGTCTCCATTACTGAGATTTTCGCCATTACCGAGAATATCACCATTACTGAGATTATCGCTATTAATGAGATTATTGCAATTACTGAGATTATCTCCATTACTGTGAATATCACCATTACTGATATTATCACCATTACTGAGAATATCGCTGTTACTGATATTATCAACATTAGCAAGAATATGTCCATTACTGAGAATGACACCATTACTGAGAATATCACCATTACTGAGATTATCACCATCACTGAGATTATTGCCATTACTGAGAATATCACCATTACTGAGATTATTACCATTACTGAGATTATCACCATTCCCGAGAATATCGCCATTACTGAGATTATCATCATTACTGAGAATATCATCATTACTGAGATCATCACCATTATTAAGAATGCCGCCATTACTAAGAATGTCTCCATTACTGAGATTTTCGCCATTACCGAGATTATCACCATTACTGAGATTATAACCATTACTGAGATTTTCACCATTAGCGAGAATATCACCGTTACTGAGAATATCACCATTACTGAGAATGACACCATTACTGAGAATATCACCATTACTGAGATTATCACCATCACTGAGATTATTGCCATTACT
Source organism: Isurus oxyrinchus (assembly GCA_026770705.1). Taxonomy (NCBI): domain Eukaryota; kingdom Metazoa; phylum Chordata; class Chondrichthyes; order Lamniformes; family Lamnidae; genus Isurus; species Isurus oxyrinchus. The sequence goes on along the minus strand of JANJGN010001016.1, from coordinate 211,092 downwards.
GAGAATATCACCATTACTGAGATTATTACCATTACTGAGATTATCACCATTCCCGAGAATATCACCATTACTGAGATTATCACGATTACCGAGAATATCACCATTACCGAGAATATCACCATTAATGAGATTATCACCAATAGAGAGAGTATATCACCCTTACTGAGAATATCACCATTACTGAGAATGACGCCATTACTCAGAATATCACCATTACTGAGATTATCGCCATTACCGAGATTATCACCACTACCATGAATATCACCATTACTGAGATTATCGTCATTACTGAGATTATACCAATTACTGAGATTATCATCATTACTGAGACTATTGCCATTACTGAGAATATCACCATTACTGAGATTATCACCATTACTAAGAATTAAGCCATTACTGAGATTATCACTATTCCTGAGAATATCACCATTACTGAGATATTCACCATAACCGACAATATCACCATTATTGAGATTATCACCATTACTGAGAATATCGCGATTACTGAGATTATCACCATTCCCGAGAATATCACCATTGCTGAGTTTATCACCATTACTGAGATTATCACAATTACTGAGAATATCGCCATTACTGAGATTATCACCATTACCGAGATTATCATAATTACTGAGATTATGAGCATTACTGAGATTATCAATATTACTGAGAATAACGCCATTACTGAGATTATCAAAATTAGCGAGAATATCACCATTACTGAGATTATCACCATTACTGAGAATATCACAATTACCGAGAATATCGCCATTACTGAGATTATCACCATTACTGAGATCATCACAATTACCGAGAATATCTCCATTACTGAGATTATCACCATTACTGAGAATGTCGCCATTACTGAGACTATTGCCATTACTGAGATTATTGCCATTACTGAGATCATCACCATTACTGAGATTATCCGCATTACTGAGATTTTTGACATTACTGAGATTATGGCCATTACTTAGATTGTCACCATTACAGAGATTACCCCCATTGCTGAGATTATTACCATTACTGGGATTATCATCATTACTGAGATTATCGCCACTACTGAGAATCTCACCATTACTGAGTTTACGACCATTACTGAGAATATCACCATTACTGAGAATATTGCCATTACTGAGATTATGACCTTTACTGAGATTTTCACAATTACTGAGAATATCACTTATACCGAGAATATCACCATCACCGAGATTATCACCGTTACTGAGAATATTGCCATTATTTAGATTATCACCAATACTGAGAGTTTCGCCATTACTGAGATTATCAACATTAACAAGAATATCGCCATTACTGAGATTATCACCATTAGCAAGAATATCGCCATTAGTGAGATTATCACCTTTACCGAAAATATCACCATTACTGAGATTATCACCATTACTGAGAATATCACCATTACTGAGATAATCGCCATTACTGAGATTGTCGCCATTACTGAGATTATCGACTTTACTGAGATTATCGACATTACTGCGATTTTCACCATTACTGAGATTATTGCCATTACTGAAATTATCACCATTACTGAGATTTTCACCGTTACTGAGATTAATGCCATTACTGAGATTATCACCATTAGAGATTATCACCATTACTGAGATTATCGCCATTATTGAGATTATCCCCATTACTGAGATTATTACCATTACTGGGAATATCATCATTACTGAGATTATCGCCACTACTGAGACTATCACCATTCCTGATTTTACGACCATTACTGAGAATATCACCATTACTGAGAATATTGCCATTACTGAGATTATGACCTTTACTGTGATTATAACAATTACCGAGAATATCACTATTACCGAGAATATCACCATCACCGAGATTATCACCGTTACTGAGAATATTGCCATTATTGAGATTATCACCAATACTGAGAGTTTCGCCATTACTGAGATTATCACCATTAATGAGAATATCGCCATTACTGAGATTATCACCATTACCGAAAATATCACCATTACTGAGATTATCGCCATCACCGAGAATATTACCATTACTGAGATTATCACCATTACTGAGAATATCACCATTACTGAGATTATCGCCATTACTGAAATTATCGCCATTACTGCAATTTTCACCATTACTGAGAATATTGCCATTACTGAAATTATCACCATTACGGAGATTATCACCATTACTGAGATTAAGGCCAGTACTGAGATTATCATCATTACTGAGATTATCGCCATTACTGAGTTTATCAACATTAGCGAGAATATCGCCATTACTGAGTTTATCAACATTAGCGAGAATATAACCATTACTGAGATTATCACCATTACTAGAATATAACCATTACTGAGATTATCACCATTACTGTGATTATCACCATTACTGAGATTATAACCATTAGTGAGATCATCACCATTACTCAAAATGTCGCCATTACAGAGATTATCGCCATTACTGAGATTATCACCATTACCGAGAATATCACCAATGCTGAGATTATTGCCATTACTGAGAATATTACCAATACTGAGATTATCACCATTCCTGAGAATATCCCCATTACTGAGATTATCACCATTACCGAGAATATCCCCATTACTCAGATTATCACCATTAGAGAGAATATCACCCTTACTGAGAATATCAGCATTACTGAGAATGACGCCATTGCTGAGAATATCACCATTACTGAGATTGTCTCCATTACTGAGATTTTCGCCATTACCGTGATTATCACCATTACTGAGATTATCACCATTACTGAGATTATCACCATTAGTGAGATCATCACCATTACTCAAAATGTCGCCATTACAGAGAATATCGCCATAACTGAGATTATCACCATTACCGAGAATATCACCATTGCTGAGATTATTGCCATTACTGAGAATATTACCATTACTGAGATTTTCACCATTCCCAAGAATAACACCATTACTGAGATTATCACCATTGCCGAGAATATCACCATTACTGAGATTATCACCATTACCGAGAATATCACCATTATTGAGATTATCACCATTAGAGAGAATGTCACCATTACTGAGATTATCACCATTACTGACAATGTGGCCATTACTGATAATATCGCCATTACTGAGATATTCACCATTACCGACAATATCAGCATTACTCAGATTATCAACATCACTGAGATTTGCACCATTACTGAGATTATCGCCATTACTGAGAATATCGCGATTACTGAGATTATCACCATTCCCGAGAATATCACCATTACTGTGATTATCACCATTACTGAGATTATCGCCATTACTGAGATTATAAACTTTACTGAGATTATTACCATTTCCGAGAATATCACCATGACTGTGATTATCACCATTACTGAGAATATCACCATTATGAGACTGTCGCCATTACTGATTATATCGCCATTAGTTAGATTATCAAGATTAGCGAGAATATCACCATTACTGAGATTATCACCATTACAGAGAATATCACCAGTAGTGAGATTATCACCATTACCGAAAATATCACCATTACTGAGATTATCGCCATCACCGAGAATATTACCATTACTGAGATTATCACCATTACTGAGAATATCACCATTACTGAGATTATCGCCATTACTGAAATTATCGCCATTACTGCAATTTTCACCATTACTGAGAATATTGCCATTACTGAAATTATCACCATTACTGAGATTATCACCATTACTGAGATTAAGGCCAGTACTGAGATTATCATCATTACTGAGATTATCACCATTACTGAGATTATCGCCATTACTGAGATTATTGCCAGTACTGAGAGTATCGCCATTACTGACATTATCAACATAAGTGAGAATATCACCGTTACTGAGATTATCAACATTACTGAGAATATCAACATTACTGAGATTATCGCCATTACTGAGATTATCACCATTCCTGTGAATATCACCATTACTGAGATTATCACCATTACTGAGATTATCGCCTTTACTGAGATTATCGCCATTACTGAGAGTATTGCCATTACTGATATTATTGCCATTGCTGAGATTATCACCATTAATGAGATTATTACCATTACTGAGAATATCACCATTACTGAGATTATCAGCATTACAGAGAATATCACCATTACTGAGAATGTCGACATTACTGAGAATATCACCATTAATGAAATTATCGCCATTACTGAGATTATTGCCATTACTGAGATTATCACCATTTCTAAGATTATTGCCATCACTGAGATTATCACCATTACTGAGATTATAGGCATAACTGAGATTATTGCCATTACTGAGATTATCACCATTACTTTGATTATCACCATTACTGAGATTATTGCCATTACAGAGATTATTTCCATTACTGAGCTAATCACCATTACTGAGATTATTGCCATTACTGATATTATCACCATTACTGAGATTATCGCCATTACTGAGATTAACACCATTACTGAGATTATCACCATTACTGAGATTATTGCCATTACTGAGATTATCACCATTACTGATAAAACCAACATTACTGAGATTATCACCATTACTGAGAATATAACAATTGCTGAGAACGTCGCCATTACTGAGAATATCACCATTACTGAGATTATTGCCATTACTGAGATTATTGCCATTACCGAGATTATCATCATTACTGAGAATATTGCCATTACTGAGATTCTCAACATTAGTGAGATTATCGCCATTACTGAGACTATTGCCATTACTGAGATTATTGCAATGACTGAGATTATCACCATTACTGAGATTATCCGCATTATTGAGATTATTGACATTACTGAGATTATGGCCATTACTGAGATTGTCACCATTACAGAGATTATCCCCATTACTGAGAATATTACCATTACTGGGATTATCATCATTACGGAGATTATCGCCACTACTGAGAATATCACCATTACTGAGTTTACGACCATTACTGAGATTATCACCATTACTGAGATTATCGCCATTACTGAGATTATCCCCATTACTGAGATTATTACCATTACTGGGAATATCATCATTACTGAGATTATCGCCACTACTGAGACTATCACCATTCCTGATTTTACGACCATTACTGAGAATATCACCATTACTGAGAATATTGCCATTACTGAGATTATGACCTTTACTGAGATAATAACAATTACCAAGAATATCACTATTACCGAGAATATCACCATCACCGAGATTATCACCGTTACTGAGAATATTGCCATTATTGAGATTATCACCAATACTGAGAGTTTCGCCATTACTGAGATTATCACCATTAATGAGAATATCGCCATTACTGAGATTATCACCATTACCGAAAATATCACCATTACTGAGATTATCGCCATCACCGAGAATATTACCATTACTGAGATTATCACCATTACTGAGAATATCACCATTACTGAGATTATCGCCATTACTGAAATTATCGCCATTACTGCAATTTTCACCATTACTGAGAATATTGCCATTACTGAAATTATCACCATTACTGAGATTATCACCATTACTGAGATTAAGGCCAGTACTGAGATTATCATCATTACTGAGATTATCGCCATTACTGAGTTTATCAACATTAGCGAGAATATCGCCATTACTGAGTTTATCAACATTAGCGAGAATATAACCATTACTGAGATTATCACCATTACTAGAATATAACCATTACTGAGATTATCACCATTACTGTGATTATCACCATTACTGAGATTATAACCATTAGTGAGATCATCACCATTACTCAAAATGTCGCCATTACAGAGATTATCGCCATTACTGAGATTATCACCATTACCGAGAATATCACCAATGCTGAGATTATTGCCATTACTGAGAATATTACCAATACTGAGATTATCACCATTCCTGAGAATATCCCCATTACTGAGATTATCACCATTACCGAGAATATCCCCATTACTCAGATTATCACCATTAGAGAGAATATCACCCTTACTGAGAATATCAGCATTACTGAGAATGACGCCATTGCTGAGAATATCACCATTACTGAGATTGTCTCCATTACTGAGATTTTCGCCATTACCGTGATTATCACCATTACTGAGATTATCACCATTACTGAGATTATCACCATTAGTGAGATCATCACCATTACTCAAAATGTCGCCATTACAGAGAATATCGCCATAACTGAGATTATCACCATTACCGAGAATATCACCATTGCTGAGATTATTGCCATTACTGAGAATATTACCATTACTGAGATTGTCACCATTCCCAAGAATAACACCATTACTGAGATTATCACCATTGCCGAGAATATCACCATTACTGAGATTATCACCATTACCGAGAATATCACCATTATTGAGATTATCACCATTAGAGAGAATGTCACCACTACTGAGATTATCACCATTACTGACAATGTGGCCATTACTGATAATATCGCCATTACTGAGATATTCACCATTACCGACAATATCAGCATTACTCAGATTATCAACATCACTGAGATTTGCACCATTACTGAGATTATCGCCATTACTGAGAATATCGCGATTACTGAGATTATCACCATTCCCGAGAATATCACCATTACTGTGATTATCACCATTACTGAGATTATCGCCATTACTGAGATTATAAACTTTACTGAGATTATTACCATTTCCGAGAATATCACCATGACTGTGATTATCACCATTACTGAGAATATCACCATTATGAGACTGTCGCCATTACTGATTATATCGCCATTAGTTAGATTATCAAGATTAGCGAGAATATCACCATTACTGAGATTATCACCATTACAGAGAATATCACCAGTAGTGAGATTATCACCATTACCGAAAATATCACCATTACTGAGATTATCGCCATCACCGAGAATATTACCATTACTGAGATTATCACCATTACTGAGAATATCACCATTACTGAGATTATCGCCATTACTGAAATTATCGCCATTACTGCAATTTTCACCATTACTGAGAATATTGCCATTACTGAAATTATCACCATTACTGAGATTATCACCATTACTGAGATTAAGGCCAGTACTGAGATTATCATCATTACTGAGATTATCACCATTACTGAGATTATCGCCATTACTGAGATTATTGCCAGTACTGAGAGTATCGCCATTACTGACATTATCAACATAAGTGAGAATATCACCGTTACTGAGATTATCAACATTACTGAGAATATCAACATTACTGAGATTATCGCCATTACTGAGATTATCACCATTCCTGTGAATATCACCATTACTGAGATTATCACCATTACTGAGATTATCGCCTTTACTGAGATTATCGCCATTACTGAGAGTATTGCCATTACTGATATTATTGCCATTGCTGAGATTATCACCATTAATGAGATTATTACCATTACTGAGAATATCACCATTACTGAGATTATCAGCATTACAGAGAATATCACCATTACTGAGAATGTCGACATTACTGAGAATATCACCATTAATGAAATTATCGCCATTACTGAGATTATTGCCATTACTGAGATTATCACCATTTCTAAGATTATTGCCATCACTGAGATTATCACCATTACTGAGATTATAGGCATAACTGAGATTATTGCCATTACTGAGATTATCACCATTACTTTGATTATCACCATTACTGAGATTATTGCCATTACAGAGATTATTTCCATTACTGAGCTAATCACCATTACTGAGATTATTGCCATTACTGATATTATCACCATTACTGAGATTATCGCCATTACTGAGATTAACACCATTACTGAGATTATCACCATTACTGAGATTATTGCCATTACTGAGATTATCACCATTACTGATAAAACCAACATTACTGAGATTATCACCATTACTGAGAATATAACAATTGCTGAGAACGTCGCCATTACTGAGAATATCACCATTACTGAGATTATTGCCATTACTGAGATTATTGCCATTACCGAGATTATCATCATTACTGAGAATATTGCCATTACTGAGATTCTCAACATTAGTGAGATTATCGCCATTACTGAGACTATTGCCATTACTAAGATTATTGCAATGACTGAGATTATCACCATTACTGAGATTATCCGCATTATTGAGATTATTGACATTACTGAGATTATGGCCATTACTGAGATTGTCACCATTACAGAGATTATCCCCATTACTGAGAATATTACCATTACTGGGATTATCATCATTACGGAGATTATCGCCACTACTGAGAATATCACCATTACTGAGTTTACGACCATTACTGAGATTATCACCATTACTGAGATTATCGCCATTACTGAGATTATCCCCATTACTGAGATTATTACCATTACTGGGAATATCATCATTACTGAGATTATCGCCACTACTGAGACTATCACCATTCCTGATTTTACGACCATTACTGAGAATATCACCATTACTGAGAATATTGCCATTACTGAGATTATGACCTTTACTGAGATTATAACAATTACCGAGAATATCACTATTACCGAGAATATCACCATCACCGAGATTATCACCGTTACTGAGAATATTGCCATTATTGAGATTATCACCAATACTGAGAGTTTCGCCATTACTGAGATTATCACCATTAATGAGAATATCGCCATTACTGAGATTATCACCATTACCGAAAATATCACCATTACTGAGATTATCGCCATCACCGAGAATATTACCATTACTGAGATTATCACCATTACTGAGAATATCACCATTACTGAGATTATCGCCATTACTGAAATTATCGCCATTACTGCAATTTTCACCATTACTGAGAATATTGCCATTACTGAAATTATCACCATTACTGAGATTATCACCATTACTGAGATTAAGGCCAGTACTGAGATTATCATCATTACTGAGATTATCGCCATTACTGAGTTTATCAACATTAGCGAGAATATCGCCATTACTGAGTTTATCAACATTAGCGAGAATATAACCATTACTGAGATTATCACCATTACTAGAATATAACCATTACTGAGATTATCACCATTACTGTGATTATCACCATTACTGAGATTATAACCATTAGTGAGATCATCACCATTACTCAAAATGTCGCCATTACAGAGATTATCGCCATTACTGAGATTATCACCATTACCGAGAATATCACCAATGCTGAGATTATTGCCATTACTGAGAATATTACCAATACTGAGATTATCACCATTACTGAGATTATCACCATTACTGAGATTAAGGCCAGTACTGAGATTATCATCATTACTGAGATTATCGCCATTACTGAGTTTATCAACATTAGCGAGAATATCGCCATTACTGAGTTTATCAACATTAGCGAGAATATAACCATTACTGAGATTATCACCATTACTAGAATATAACCATTACTGAGATTATCACCATTACTGTGATTATCACCATTACTGAGATTATAACCATTAGTGAGATCATCACCATTACTCAAAATGTCGCCATTACAGAGATTATCGCCATTACTGAGATTATCACCATTACCGAGAATATCACCAATGCTGAGATTATTGCCATTACTGAGAATATTACCAATACTGAGATTATCACCATTCCTGAGAATATCCCCATTACTGAGATTATCACCATTACCGAGAATATCCCCATTACTCAGATTATCACCATTAGAGAGAATATCACCCTTACTGAGAATATCAGCATTACTGAGAATGACGCCATTGCTGAGAATATCACCATTACTGAGATTGTCTCCATTACTGAGATTTTCGCCATTACCGTGATTATCACCATTACTGAGATTATCACCATTACTGAGATTATCACCATTAGTGAGATCATCACCATTACTCAAAATGTCGCCATTACAGAGAATATCGCCATAACTGAGATTATCACCATTACCGAGAATATCACCATTGCTGAGATTATTGCCATTACTGAGAATATTACCATTACTGAGATTGTCACCATTCCCAAGAATAACACCATTACTGAGATTATCACCATTGCCGAGAATATCACCATTACTGAGATTATCACCATTACCGAGAATATCACCATTATTGAGATTATCACCATTAGAGAGAATGTCACCATTACTGAGATTATCACCATTACTGACAATGTGGCCATTACTGATAATATCGCCATTACTGAGATATTCACCATTACCGACAATATCAGCATTACTCAGATTATCAACATCACTGAGATTTGCACCATTACTGAGATTATCGCCATTACTGAGAATATCGCGATTACTGAGATTATCACCATTCCCGAGAATATCACCATTACTGTGATTATCACCATTACTGAGATTATCGCCATTACTGAGATTATAAACTTTACTGAGATTATTACCATTTCCGAGAATATCACCATGACTGTGATTATCACCATTACTGAGAATATCACCATTATGAGACTGTCGCCATTACTGATTATATCGCCATTAGTTAGATTATCAAGATTAGCGAGAATATCACCATTACTGAGATTATCACCATTACAGAGAATATCACCAGTAGTGAGATTATCACCATTACCGAAAATATCACCATTACTGAGATTATCGCCATCACCGAGAATATTACCATTACTGAGATTATCACCATTACTGAGAATATCACCATTACTGAGATTATCGCCATTACTGAAATTATCGCCATTACTGCAATTTTCACCATTACTGAGAATATTGCCATTACTGAAATTATCACCATTACTGAGATTATCACCATTACTGAGATTAAGGCCAGTACTGAGATTATCATCATTACTGAGATTATCACCATTACTGAGATTATCGCCATTACTGAGATTATTGCCAGTACTGAGAGTATCGCCATTACTGACATTATCAACATAAGTGAGAATATCACCGTTACTGAGATTATCAACATTACTGAGAATATCAACATTACTGAGATTATCGCCATTACTGAGATTATCACCATTCCTGTGAATATCACCATTACTGAGATTATCACCATTACTGAGATTATCGCCTTTACTGAGATTATCGCCATTACTGAGAGTATTGCCATTACTGATATTATTGCCATTGCTGAGATTATCACCATTAATGAGATTATTACCATTACTGAGAATATCACCATTACTGAGATTATCAGCATTACAGAGAATATCACCATTACTGAGATTATCAACATTAGCGAGAATATCGCCATTACTGAGTTTATCAACATTAGCGAGAATATAACCATTACTGAGATTATCACCATTACTAGAATATAACCATTACTGAGATTATCACCATTACTGTGATTATCACCATTACTGAGATTATAACCATTAGTGAGATCATCACCATTACTCAAAATGTCGCCATTACAGAGATTATCGCCATTACTGAGATTATCACCATTACCGAGAATATCACCAATGCTGAGATTATTGCCATTACTGAGAATATTACCAATACTGAGATTATCACCATTCCTGAGAATATCCCCATTACTGAGATTATCACCATTACCGAGAATATCCCCATTACTCAGATTATCACCATTAGAGAGAATATCACCCTTACTGAGAATATCAGCATTACTGAGAATGACGCCATTGCTGAGAATATCACCATTACTGAGATTGTCTCCATTACTGAGATTTTCGCCATTACCGTGATTATCACCATTACTGAGATTATCACCATTACTGAGATTATCACCATTAGTGAGATCATCACCATTACTCAAAATGTCGCCATTACAGAGAATATCGCCATAACTGAGATTATCACCATTACCGAGAATATCACCATTGCTGAGATTATTGCCATTACTGAGAATATTACCATTACTGAGATTGTCACCATTCCCAAGAATAACACCATTACTGAGATTATCACCATTGCCGAGAATATCACCATTACTGAGATTATCACCATTACCGAGAATATCACCATTATTGAGATTATCACCATTAGAGAGAATGTCACCATTACTGAGATTATCACCATTACTGACAATGTGGCCATTACTGATAATATCGCCATTACTGAGATATTCACCATTACCGACAATATCAGCATTACTCAGATTATCAACATCACTGAGATTTGCACCATTACTGAGATTATCGCCATTACTGAGAATATCGCGATTACTGAGATTATCACCATTCCCGAGAATATCACCATTACTGTGATTATCACCATTACTGAGATTATCGCCATTACTGAGATTATAAACTTTACTGAGATTATTACCATTTCCGAGAATATCACCATGACTGTGATTATCACCATTACTGAGAATATCACCATTATGAGACTGTCGCCATTACTGATTATATCGCCATTAGTTAGATTATCAAGATTAGCGAGAATATCACCATTACTGAGATTATCACCATTACAGAGAATATCACCAGTAGTGAGATTATCACCATTACCGAAAATATCACCATTACTGAGATTATCGCCATCACCGAGAATATTACCATTACTGAGATTATCACCATTACTGAGAATATCACCATTACTGAGATTATCGCCATTACTGAAATTATCGCCATTACTGCAATTTTCACCATTACTGAGAATATTGCCATTACTGAAATTATCACCATTACTGAGATTATCACCATTACTGAGATTAAGGCCAGTACTGAGATTATCATCATTACTGAGATTATCACCATTACTGAGATTATCGCCATTACTGAGATTATTGCCAGTACTGAGAGTATCGCCATTACTGACATTATCAACATAAGTGAGAATATCACCGTTACTGAGATTATCAACATTACTGAGAATATCAACATTACTGAGATTATCGCCATTACTGAGATTATCACCATTCCTGTGAATATCACCATTACTGAGATTATCACCATTACTGAGATTATCGCCTTTACTGAGATTATCGCCATTACTGAGAGTATTGCCATTACTGATATTATTGCCATTGCTGAGATTATCACCATTAATGAGATTATTACCATTACTGAGAATATCACCATTACTGAGATTATCAGCATTACAGAGAATATCACCATTACTGAGAATGTCGACATTACTGAGAATATCACCATTAATGAAATTATCGCCATTACTGAGATTATTGCCATTACTGAGATTATCACCATTTCTAAGATTATTGCCATCACTGAGATTATCACCATTACTGAGATTATAGGCATAACTGAGATTATTGCCATTACTGAGATTATCACCATTACTTTGATTATCACCATTACTGAGATTATTGCCATTACAGAGATTATTTCCATTACTGAGCTAATCACCATTACTGAGATTATTGCCATTACTGATATTATCACCATTACTGAGATTATCGCCATTACTGAGATTAACACCATTACTGAGATTATCACCATTACTGAGATTATTGCCATTACTGAGATTATCACCATTACTGATAAAACCAACATTACTGAGATTATCACCATTACTGAGAATATAACAATTGCTGAGAACGTCGCCATTACTGAGAATATCACCATTACTGAGATTATTGCCATTACTGAGATTATTGCCATTACCGAGATTATCATCATTACTGAGAATATTGCCATTACTGAGATTCTCAACATTAGTGAGATTATCGCCATTACTGAGACTATTGCCATTACTGAGATTATTGCAATGACTGAGATTATCACCATTACTGAGATTATCCGCATTATTGAGATTATTGACATTACTGAGATTATGGCCATTACTGAGATTGTCACCATTACAGAGATTATCCCCATTACTGAGAATATTACCATTACTGGGATTATCATCATTACGGAGATTATCGCCACTACTGAGAATATCACCATTACTGAGTTTACGACCATTACTGAGATTATCACCATTACTGAGAATATTGCCATTACTGAGATTATGACCTTTACTGAGATTATCACAATTACCAAGAATATCACGATTACCGAGAATATCACCATTACCGTGATTATCACCGTTACTGAGAATATTGCCATTATTGAGACTATCACCAATACTGAGAGTTTCGCCATTACTGAGATTATCACCATTAACGAGAACATCGCCATTACTGAGATTATCAACATTAGCAAGAATATCACCATTACTGAGATTATCGCCATTAATGAGAATATCACCATTACTGAGATTATCACCATTACAGAGAATCTCACCATTACTGAGATTATCGCCTTTACTGAGATTATCGACATTGCTGCGACTTTCACCATTACTGAGATTATTGTCCTTACTGAAATTATCACCATTACTGAGATTATCACCATTACTGAGATTAATGCCATTACTTAGATTATCACCATTACTGAGATTATCGCCATTACTGAGATTATTGCCAGTACTGAGAGTATCGCCATTACTGACATTATCAACATTAGTGAGAATATCACCGTTACTGAGATTATCACCATTACTGAGAATATCAACATTACTGAGATTATCACCATTACTGAGAATATTGCCATTACTGAGATTTTCGCCATTACTGAGATTATCACCATTACTGTGAATATCACCATTAGTGAGATTATCACCATTACTGAGATTATTGCCTTTACTGAGATTCTCACCATTACTGAGATTATCACCATTACTGAGATTTTCACCTTTACTGAGATTATTGCCATTACTGAGATTATTGCCATTACTGACATTCTCACCATTACTGAGATTGTTGCGATTACAGAGATTATCCCCATTACTGAGATTATTACCATTACTGGGATTATCACCATTAGTCAGATTATCGCCACTACTGAGAATATCATCATTACTGAGAATATTGCCATTACTGAGATTATTTCCATTACTGTGATTATCACAATTACCGAGAATATCACTATTACCGAGAATATCACCATTACCAAGATGATCACCGTTATGGAGAATATTGCCTTTATTGAGATTATCACCATTAACAAGAATATCGCCATTACGGAGATTAGAAACATTAGCGAGAATATCACCATTACTGAGATTATCGCCATTACTGAGATTATCGCCATTACTGAGATTTTCACCATAACTGAGATTATTGCCATTACTGAAATTATCACCGTTACTGAGATTATAACCATTACTGATAATAATGCCATTACTGAGATTATCACCATTACAGAGATTATCACCATTACTGAGAATATCGCCATTACTGAGATTATTGCCATTACTGATAGTATCGCCATTACTGACATTATCAACATTAGTGAGAATATCACCGTTACTGAGATTATCACCATTACTGAGAATATCAACATTACTGAGATTGTCGCCATTACTGAGAATATCACCATTACTGAGATTATCACCATTACCGAAAATATCACCATTACTGAGATTATCGCCATCACCGAGAATATTACCATTACTGAGATTATCACCATTACTGAGAATATCGCCATTACTGAGATTATCGCCATTACTGCAATTTTCACCATTACTGAGAATATTGCCATTACTGAAATTATCACCATTACTGAGAATATTGCCATTACTGAAATTACACCATTACTGAGATTATCACCATTACTGAGATTAAGGCCAGTACTGAGATTATCATCATTACTGAGATTATCACCATTACTGAGATTATCGCCATTACTGAGATTATTGCCAGTACTGAGAGTATCGCCATTACTGAGATTATCACCATTACTGAGTTTATCACCATTACTGAGATTATTGCCAATGCTGCGATTATCACCAATACTCAGATTATCACCGTTACCGAGAATATCACCATTACTGAGATTATCGCCATTACGGAGATTATCGTCATTATTGAGGTTATCACCATTACAGAGAATATCGCCATTACTGAGATTATCACCATTACCGAGAATATCGCCATTACTGAGATTATCAACATTTGCAAGAATATCACCATTGCTGAGATTATCACCATTAATGAGAATATCGCCATTACTGAAAAATTCACCATTAGCGAGAATATCGCCATTACTGAGATTATCAACATTACAGAAAATATCTCCATTACGGAGAAAGTCGCCATTACTGAGAATATCACCATTACTGAGATTCACAAAATAACTGAGATTATTGCCATTACTGAGATTATCACCATTACTGAGATTTTCACCATAACTGAGATTATTGCCATTACTGAAATTATCACCGTTACTGAGATTATCACCATTACTGATATTAATGCCATTACTGAGATTATCACCATTACAGAGATTATCGCCATTACTGAGATTATTGCCATTACTGATAGTACCGCCATTACTGACATTATCAACATTAGTGAGAATATCACCATTACTGAGATTATCACCATTACTGAGAATATCAACATTACTGAGATTGTCGCCATTATTGCCATTACTGACATTCTCACCATTACTGAGATTGTTGCGATTACAGAGATTATCACCATTACTGATATTAATGCCATTACTGAAATTATCACAATTACTGAGATTATCACCATTACTGAGATTATCGCCATTACTGAGATTATTGCCATTACAAATAGTACCGCCATTACTGACATTATCAACATTAGTGAGAATATCACCGTGACTGAGATTATCACCATTACTGAGAATATCAACATTACTGAGATTGTCGCCATTACTGAGAATATCACCATTACTGAGATTATCGCCATTACCAAAAATATCACCATTACCGAGATTATCAACACTACTGAGAATATCTCAATTACTGAGAATATTGCCATTACTGAGATTATCGCCATTACCGAGATTATCACCATTACTGAGAATATTGCCATTACTGAGATTCTCAACATTAGTGAGATTATAGCCATTACTGAGATTATCCGCATTATTGAGATTATTGACATTACTGAGATTATGGCCATTACTGAGATTGTCACCATTACAGAGATTATCCCCATTACTGAGAATATTACCATTACTGGGATTATCATCATTACGGAGATTATCGCCACTACTGAGAATATCACCATTACTGAGTTTACGACCATTACTGAGATTATCACCATTACTGAGAATATTGCCATTACTGAGATTATGACCTTAACTGAGATTATCACAATTACCAAGAATATCACTATTACCGAGAATATCACGATTACTGAGATTATCACCGTTACTGAGAATATTGCCATTATTGAGATTATCACCAATACTGAGAGTTTCGCCATTACTGAGATTATCACCATTAACGAGAACATCGCCATTACTGAGATTATCAACATTAGCAAGAATATCATCATTGCTGACATTAACACCATTAATGAGAATATCGCCATTACTGAGATTATCACCATTACCGAAAATATCACCATTACTGAGATTATCGCCATTAATGAGAATATCACCATTACTGAGATTATCACCATTACAGAGAATCTCACCATTACTGAGATTATCGCCTTTACTGAGATTATCGACATTGCTGCGACTTTCACCATTACTGAGATTATTGTCCTTACTGAAATTATCACCATTACTGAGATTATCACCATTACTGAGATTAATGCCATTACTTAGATTATCACCATTACTGAGATTATCGCCATTACTGAGATTATTGCCAGTACTGAGAGTATCGCCATTACTGACATTATCAACATTAGTGAGAATATCACCGTTACTGAGATTATCACCATTACTGAGAATATCAACATTACTGAGATTATCACCGTTACTGAGAATATTGCCATTACTGAGATTTTCGCCATTACTGAGATTATCACCATTACTGTGAATATCACCATTAGTGAGATTATCACCATTACTGAGATTATTGCCTTTACTGAGATTCTCACCATTACTGAGATTATCACCATTACTGAGATTTTCACCTTTACTGAGATTATTGCCATTACTGAGATTATTGCCATTACTGACATTCTCACCATTACTGAGATTGTTGCGATTACAGAGATTATCCCCATTACTGAGATTATTACCATTACTGGGATTATCACCATTAGTCAGATTATCGCCACTACTGAGAATATCACCATTACTGAGAATATTGCCATTACTGAGATTATTTCCATTACTGTGATTATCACAATTACCGAGAATATCATTATTACCGAGAATATCACCATTACCAAGATTATCACCGTTATGGAGAATATTGCCTTTATTGAGATTATCACCATTACTGAGATTATCGCCATTACTGCGATGATCACCATTACCAAGAATATCGCCATTACGGAGATTAGAAACATTAGCGAGAATATCACCATTGCTGAGATTATCACCATTAATGAGAATATTGCCATTACTGAGATTATCGCCATTACTGAGATTATCACCATTACTGCGATTTTCACCATTACTGAGATTATCACCATTACCGAACATATCACCATTACTGAGATTATCACCATTATTGAGAATATCACCATTACTGAGATAATCAACATTACTGAGAATATCCCCATTACTGAGAATGTTGCCATGACTGAGAATATCACAACTACTAAGGTTATCGCCATTACTGAGATTATTGCCATTACTGAGATTATTGCCATCACTGAGATTATCTCCATTACTGAGATTATCACCATTACTGAGAACATCACCATTACTGAGATTATCACCATTACTGAGAACATCACCATTACTGAGATTATCACCATTACTGAGATTATTGCCATTATTGAGATTATCCCCATTACTGAGATTATTGCCATTGCTGAGATTCCAGCCATTACTGAGATTCTCGCCATTTCTGAGATTATCACCATTACTGATTTTATTGCCATTACTGAGATTATGGCCATTACTGAGATTATCACCATTACTGAGATTATCACCATTACTGAAATTGTTGCCATTACTGAGATTACTTCCATTACTGATATTATCAGCATTATTGAGATTATTGCCATTACTGAGATTATTGCCATTACTGATAGTATCGCCATTACTGACATTATCAACACTACTGAGATTGTCGCCATTACTGAGAATATCACCATTACTGAGATTATCGCCATTACCAAAAATATCACCATTACCGAGATTATCAACACTACTGAGAATATCTCAATTACTGAGAATATTGCCATTACTGAGATTATCGCCATTACCGAGATTATCACCATTACTGAGAATATTGCCATTACTGAGATTCTCAACATTAGTGAGATTATCGCCATTACTGAGACTGTTGCCATTACTGAGATTATTGCAATGACTGAGATTATCACCATTACTGAGATTATCCGCATTATTGAGATTATTGACATTACTGAGATTATGGCCATTACTGAGATTGTCACCATTACAGAGATTATCCCCATTACTGAGAATATTACCATTACTGGGATTATCATCATTACGGAGATTATCGCCACTACTGAGAATATCACCATTACTGAGTTTACGACCATTACTGAGATTATCACCATTACTGAGAATATTGCCATTACTGAGATTATGACCTTTACTGAGATTATCACAATTACCAAGAATATCACGATTACCGAGAATATTGCCATTACCGTGATTATCACCGTTACTGAGAATATTGCCATTATTGAGATTATCACCATTAACGAGAACATCGCCATTACTGAGATTATCAACATTAGCAAGAATATCACCATTGCTGACATTAACACCATTAATGAGAATATCGCCATTACTGAGATTATCACCATTACCGAAAATATCACCATTACTGAGATTATCGCCATTAATGAGAATATCACCATTACTGAGATTATCACCATTACAGAGAATCTCACCATTACTGAGATTATCGCCTTTACTGAGATTATCGACATTGCTGCGACTTTCACCATTACTGAGATTATTGTCCTTACTGAAATTATCACCATTACTGAGATTATCACCATTACTGAGATTAATGCCATTACTTAGATTATCACCATTACTGAGATTATCGCCATTACTGAGATTATTGCCAGTACTGAGAGTATCGCCATTACTGACATTATCAACATTAGTGAGAATATCACCGTTACTGAGATTATCACCATTACTGAGAATATCAACATTACTGAGATTATCACCATTACTGAGAATATTGCCATTACTGAGATTTTCGCCATTACTGAGATTATCACCATTACTGTGAATATCACCATTAGTGAGATTATCACCATTACTGAGATTATTGCCTTTACTGAGATTCTCACCATTACTGAGATTATCACCATTACTGAGATTTTCACCTTTACTGAGATTATTGCCATTACTGAGATTATTGCCATTACTGACATTCTCACCATTACTGAGATTATTGCGATTACAGAGATTATCCGCATTACTGAGATTATTACCATTACTGGGATTATCACCATTAGTCAGATTATCACCACTACTGAGAATATCACCATTACTGAGAATATTGCCATTACTGAGATTATTTCCATTACTGTGATTATCACAATTACCGAGAATATCACTATTACCGAGAATATCACCATTACCAAGATTATCACCGTTATGGAGAATATTGCCTTTATTGAGATTATCACCATTACTGAGATTATCGCCATTACTGCGATGATCACCATTACCAAGAATATCGCCATTACGGAGATTAGAAACATTAGCGAGAATATCACCATTGCTGAGATTATCACCATTAATGAGAATATTGCCATTACTGAGATTATCGCCATTACTGAGATTATCACCATTACTGCGATTTTCACCATTACTGAGATTATCACCATTACCGAACATATCACCATTACTGAGATTATCACCATTATTGAGAATGTCACCATTACTGAGATAATCACCATTACTGAGAATATCCCCATTACTGAGAATGTTGCCATGACTGAGAATATCACAACTACTAAGGTTATCGCCATTACTGAGATTATTGCCATTACTGAGATTATTGCCATCACTGAGATTATCTCCATTACTGAGATTATCACCATTACTGAGAACATCACCATTACTGAGATTATCACCATTACTGAGATTATTGCCATTATTGAGATTATCCCCATTACTGAGATTATTGCCATTGCTGAGATTCCAGCCATTACTGAGATTCTCGCCATTTCTGAGATTATCACCATTACTGATTTTATTGCCATTACTGAGATTATGGCCATTACTGAGATTATCACCATTACTGAGATTATCACCATTACTGAAATTGTTGCCATTACTGAGATTACTTCCATTACTGAGATTATCAGCATTATTGAGATTATTGCCATTACTGAGATTATTGCCATTACTGATAGTATCGCCATTACTGACATTATCAACACTACTGAGATTGTCGCCATTACTGAGAATATCACCATTACTGAGATTATCGCCATTACCAAAAATATCACCATTACCGAGATTATCAACACTACTGAGAATATCTCAATTACTGAGAATATTGCCATTACTGAGATTATCGCCATTACCGAGATTATCACCATTACTGAGAATATAGCCATTACTGAGATTCTCAACATTAGTGAGATTATCGCCATTACTGAGACTATTGCCATTACTGAGATTATTGCAATGACTGAGATTATCACCATTACTGAGATTATCCGCATTATTGAGATTATTGACATTACTGAGATTATGGCCATTACTGAGATTGTCACCATTACAGAGATTATCCCCATTACTGGGAATATTACCATTACTGGGATTATCATCATTACGGAGATTATCGCCACTACTGAGAATATCACCATTACTGAGTTTACGACCATTACTGAGATTATCACCATTACTGAGAATATTGCCATTACTGAGATTATGACCTTTACTGAGATTATCACAATTACCAAGAATATCACGATTACCGAGAATATCACCATTACCGTGATTATCACCGTTACTGAGAATATTGCCATTATTGAGATTATCACCAATACTGAGAGTTTCGCCATTACTGAGATTATCACCATTAACGAGAACATCGCCATTACTGAGATTATCAACATTAGCAAGAATATCACCATTGCTGACATTAACACCATTAATGAGAATATCGCCATTACTGAGATTATCACCATTACCGAAAATATCACCATTACTGAGATTATCGCCATTAATGAGAATATCACCATTACTGAGATT
Organism: Isurus oxyrinchus; assembly: GCA_026770705.1. Classification (NCBI taxonomy): domain Eukaryota; kingdom Metazoa; phylum Chordata; class Chondrichthyes; order Lamniformes; family Lamnidae; genus Isurus; species Isurus oxyrinchus. The sequence continues at coordinate 189,091 of JANJGN010001016.1, read as the reverse complement.
ATCACCATTACAGGGAATCTCACCATTACTGAGATTATCGCCTTTACTGAGATTATCGACATTGCTGCGACTTTCACCATTACTGAGATTATTGTCCTTACTGAAATTATCACCATTACTGAGATTATCACCATTACTGAGATTAATGCCATTACTTAGATTATCACCATTACTGAGATTATCGCCATTACTGAGATTATTGCCAGTACTGAGAGTATCGCCATTACTGACATTATCAACATTAGTGAGAATATCACCGTTACTGAGATTATCACCATTACTGAGAATATCAACATTACTGAGATTATCACCATTACTGAGAATATTGCCATTACTGAGATTTTCGCCATTACTGAGATTATCACCATTACTGTGAATATCACCATTAGTGAGATTATCACCATTACTGAGATTATTGCCTTTACTGAGATTCTCACCATTACTGAGATTATCACCATTACTGAGATTTTCACCTTTACTGAGATTATTGCCATTACTGAGATTATTGCCATTACTGACATTCTCACCATTACTGAGATTGTTGCGATTACAGAGATTATCCCCATTACTGAGATTATTACCATTACTGGGATTATCACCATTAGTCAGATTATCGCCACTACTGAGAATATCACCATTACTGAGAATATTGCCATTACTGAGATTATTTCCATTACTGTGATTATCACAATTACCGAGAATATCATTATTACCGAGAATATCACCATTACCAAGATTATCACCGTTATGGAGAATATTGCCTTTATTGAGATTATCACCATTACTGAGATTATCGCCATTACTGCGATGATCACCATTACCAAGAATATCGCCATTACGGAGATTAGAAACATTAGCGAGAATATCACCATTGCTGAGATTATCACCATTAATGAGAATATTGCCATTACTGAGATTATCGCCATTACTGAGATTATCACCATTACTGCGATTTTCACCATTACTGAGATTATCACCATTACCGAACATATCACCATTACTGAGATTATCACCATTATTGAGAATATCACCATTACTGAGATAATCACCATTACTGAGAATATCCCCATTACTGAGAATGTTGCCATGACTGAGAATATCACAACTACTAAGGTTATCGCCATTACTGAGATTATTGCCATTACTGAGATTATTGCCATCACTGAGATTATCTCCATTACTGAGATTATCACCATTACTGAGAACATCACCATTACTGAGATTATCACCATTACTGAGAACATCACCATTACTGAGATTATCACCATTACTGAGATTATTGCCATTATTGAGATTATCCCCATTACTGAGATTATTGCCATTGCTGAGATTCCAGCCATTACTGAGATTCTCGCCATTTCTGAGATTATCACCATTACTGATTTTATTGCCATTACTGAGATTATGGCCATTACTGAGATTATCACCATTACTGAGATTATCACCATTACTGAAATTGTTGCTATTACTGAGATTACTTCCATTACTGAGATTATCAGCATTATTGAGATTATTGCCATTACTGAGATTATTGCCATTACTGATAGTATCGCCATTACTGACATTATCAACACTACTGAGATTATCGCCATTACTGAGAATATCACCATTACTGAGATTATCGCCATTACCAAAAATATCACCATTACCGAGATTATCAACACTACTGAGAATATCTCAATTACTGAGAATATTGCCATTACTGAGATTATCGCCATTACCGAGATTATCACCATTACTGAGAATATTGCCATTACTGAGATTCTCAACATTAGTGAGATTATCACCATTACTGAGACTATTGCCATTACTGAGATTATTGCAATGACTGAGATTATCACCATTACTGAGATTATCCGCATTATTGAGATTATTGACATTACTGAGATTATGGCCATTACTGAGATTGTCACCATTACAGAGATTATCCCCATTACTGAGAATATTACCATTACTGGGATTATCATCATTACGGAGATTATCGCCACTACTGAGAATATCACCATTACTGAGTTTACGACCATTACTGAGATTATCACCATTACTGAGAATATTGCCATTACTGAGATTATGACCTTTACTGAGATTATCACAATTACCAAGAATATCACTATTACCGAGAATATCACGATTACTGAGATTATCACCGTTACTGAGAATATTGCCATTATTGAGATTATCACCAATACTGATAGTTTCGCCATTACTGAGATTATCACCATTAACGAGAACATCGCCATTACTGAGATTATCAACATTAGCAAGAATATCACCATTGCTGACATTAACACCATTAATGAGAATATCGCCATTACTGAGATTATCACCATTACCGAAAATATCACCATTACTGAGATTATCGCCATTAATGAGAATATCACCATTACTGAGATTATCACCATTACAGAGAATCTCACCATTACTGAGATTATCGCCTTTACTGAGATTATCGACATTGCTGCGACTTTCACCATTACTGAGATTATTGTCCTTACTGAAATTATCACCATTACTGAGATTATCACCATTACTGAGATTAATGCCATTACTTAGATTATCACCATTACTGAGATTATCGCCATTACTGAGATTATTGCCAGTACTGAGAGTATCGCCATTACTGACATTATCAACATTAGTGAGAATATCACCGTTACTGAGATTATCACCATTACTGAGAATATCAACATTACTGAGATTATCACCATTACTGAGAATATTGCCATTACTGAGATTTTCGCCATTCCTGAGATTATCACCATTACTGTGAATATCACCATTAGTGAGATTATCACCATTACTGAGATTATTGCCTTTACTGAGATTCTCACCATTACTGAGATTATCACCATTACTGAGATTTTCACCTTTACTGAGATTATTGCCATTACTGAGATTATTGCCATTACTGACATTCTCACCATTACTGAGATTGTTGTGATTACAGAGATTATCCCCATTACTGAGATTATTACCATTACTGGGATTATCACCATTAGTCAGATTATCGCCACTACTGAGAATATCACCATTACTGAGAATATTGCCATTACTGAGATTATTCCCATTACTGTGATTATCACAATTACCGAGAATATCATTATTACCGAGAATATCACCATTACCAAGGTTATCACCGTTATGGAGAATATTGCCTTTATTGAGATTATCACCATTACTGAGATTATGGCCATTACTGCGATGATCACCATTACCAAGAATATCGCCATTACGGAGATTAGAAACATTAGCGAGAATATCACCATTGCTGAGATTATCACCATTAATGAGAATATTGCCATTACTGAGATTATCGCCATTACTGAGATTATCACCATTACTGCGATTTTCACCATTACTGAGATTATCACCATTACCGAACATATCACCATTACTGAGATTATCACCATTATTGAGAATGTCACCATTACTGAGATAATCACCATTACTGAGAATATCCCCATTACTGAGAATGTTGCCATGACTGAGAATATCACAACTACTAAGGTTATCGCCATTACTGAGATTATTGCCATTACTGAGATTATTGCCATTACTGAGATTATTTCCATTACTGTGATTATCACAATTACCGAGAATATCATTATTACCGAGAATATCACCATTACCAAGGTTATCACCGTTATGGAGAATATTGCCTTTATTGAGATTATCACCATTACTGAGATTATGGCCATTACTGCGATGATCACCATTACCAAGAATATCGCCATTACGGAGATTAGAAACATTAGCGAGAATATCACCATTGCTGAGATTATCACCATTAATGAGAATATTGCCATTACTGAGATTATCGCCATTACTGAGATTATCACCATTACTGCGATTTTCACCATTACTGAGATTATCACCATTACCGAACATATCACCATTACTGAGATTATCACCATTATTGAGAATGTCACCATTACTGAGATAATCACCATTACTGAGAATATCCCCATTACTGAGAATGTTGCCATGACTGAGAATATCACAACTACTAAGGTTATCGCCATTACTGAGATTATTGCCATTACTGAGATTATTGCCATTACTGAGATTATTTCCATTACTGTGATTATCACAATTACCGAGAATATCATTATTACCGAGAATATCACCATTACCAAAATTATCACCGTTATGGAGAATATTGCCTTTATTGAGATTATCACCATTACTGAGATTATCGCCATTACTGCGATGATCACCATTACCAAGAATATCGCCATTACGGAGATTAGAAACATTAGCGAGAATATCACCATTGCTGAGATTATCACCATTAATGAGAATATTGCCATTACTGAGATTATCGCCATTACTGAGATTATCACCATTACTGCGATTTTCACCATTACTGAGATTATCACCATTACCGAACATATCACCATTACTGAGATTATCACCATTATTGAGAATATCACCATTACTGAGATAATCAACATTACTGAGAATATCCCCATTACTGAGAATGTTGCCATGACTGAGAATATCACAACTACTAAGGTTATCGCCATTACTGAGATTATTGCCATTACTGAGATTATTGCCATCACTGAGATTATCTCCATTACTGAGATTATCACCATTACTGAGAACATCACCATTACTGAGATTATCACCATTACTGAGAACATCACCATTACTGAGATTATCACCATTACTGAGATTATTGCCATTATTGAGATTATCCCCATTACTGAGATTATTGCCATTGCTGAGATTCCAGCCATTACTGAGATTCTCGCCATTTCTGAGATTATCACCATTACTGATTTTATTGCCATTACTGAGATTATGGCCATTACTGAGATTATCACCATTACTGAGATTATCACCATTACTGAAATTGTTGCCATTACTGAGATTACTTCCATTACTGAGATTATCAGCATTATTGAGATTATTGCCATTACTGAGATTATTGCCATTACTGATAGTATCGCCATTACTGACATTATCAACACTACTGAGATTATCGCCATTACTGAGAATATCACCATTACTGAGATTATCGCCATTACCAAAAATATCACCATTACCGAGATTATCAACACTACTGAGAATATCTCAATTACTGAGAATATTGCCATTACTGAGATTATCGCCATTACCGAGATTATCACCATTACTGAGAATATTGCCATTACTGAGATTCTCAACATTAGTGAGATTATCGCCATTACTGAGACTATTGCCATTACTGAGATTATTGCAATGACTGAGATTATCACCATTACTGAGATTATCCGCATTATTGAGATTATTGACATTACTGAGATTATGGCCATTACTGAGATTGTCACCATTACAGAGATTATCCCCATTACTGAGAATATTACCATTACTGGGATTATCATCATTACGGAGATTATCGCCACTACTGAGAATATCACCATTACTGAGTTTACGACCATTACTGAGATTATCACCATTACTGAGAATATTGCCATTACTGAGATTATGACCTTAACTGAGATTATCACAATTACCAAGAATATCACTATTACCGAGAATATCACGATTACTGAGATTATCACCGTTACTGAGAATATTGCCATTATTGAGATTATCACCAATACTGAGAGTTTCGCCATTACTGAGATTATCACCATTAACGAGAACATCGCCATTACTGAGATTATCAACATTAGCAAGAATATCACCATTGCTGACATTAACACCATTAATGAGAATATCGCCATTACTGAGATTATCACCATTACCGAAAATATCACCATTACTGAGATTATCGCCATTAATGAGAATATCACCATTACTGAGATTATCACCATTACAGAGAATCTCACCATTACTGAGATTATCGCCTTTACTGAGATTATCGACATTGCTGCGACTTTCACCATTACTGAGATTATTGTCCTTACTGAAATTATCACCATTACTGAGATTATCACCATTACTGAGATTAATGCCATTACTTAGATTATCACCATTACTGAGATTATCGCCATTACTGAGATTATTGCCAGTACTGAGAGTATCGCCATTACTGACATTATCAACATTAGTGAGAATATCACCGTTACTGAGATTATCACCATTACTGAGAATATCAACATTACTGAGATTATCACCATTACTGAAATTGTTGCCATTACTGAGATTACTTCCATTACTGAGATTATCAGCATTATTGAGATTATTGCCATTACTGAGATTATTGCCATTACTGATAGTATCGCCATTACTGACATTATCAACACTACTGAGATTGTCGCCATTACTGAGAATATCACCATTACTGAGATTATCGCCATTACCAAAAATATCACCATTACCGAGATTATCAACACTACTGAGAATATCTCAATTACTGAGAATATTGCCATTACTGAGATTATCGCCATTACCGAGATTATCACCATTACTGAGAATATTGCCATTACTGAGATTCTCAACATTAGTGAGATTATCGCCATTACTGAGACTGTTGCCATTACTGAGATTATTGCAATGACTGAGATTATCACCATTACTGAGATTATCCGCATTATTGAGATTATTGACATTACTGAGATTATGGCCATTACTGAGATTGTCACCATTACAGAGATTATCCCCATTACTGAGAATATTACCATTACTGGGATTATCATCATTACGGAGATTATCGCCACTACTGAGAATATCACCATTACTGAGTTTACGACCATTACTGAGATTATCACCATTACTGAGAATATTGCCATTACTGAGATTATGACCTTTACTGAGATTATCACAATTACCAAGAATATCACGATTACCGAGAATATTGCCATTACCGTGATTATCACCGTTACTGAGAATATTGCCATTATTGAGATTATCACCATTAACGAGAACATCGCCATTACTGAGATTATCAACATTAGCAAGAATATCACCATTGCTGACATTAACACCATTAATGAGAATATCGCCATTACTGAGATTATCACCATTACCGAAAATATCACCATTACTGAGATTATCGCCATTAATGAGAATATCACCATTACTGAGATTATCACCATTACAGAGAATCTCACCATTACTGAGATTATCGCCTTTACTGAGATTATCGACATTGCTGCGACTTTCACCATTACTGAGATTATTGTCCTTACTGAAATTATCACCATTACTGAGATTATCACCATTACTGAGATTAATGCCATTACTTAGATTATCACCATTACTGAGATTATCGCCATTACTGAGATTATTGCCAGTACTGAGAGTATCGCCATTACTGACATTATCAACATTAGTGAGAATATCACCGTTACTGAGATTATCACCATTACTGAGAATATCAACATTACTGAGATTATCACCATTACTGAGAATATTGCCATTACTGAGATTTTCGCCATTACTGAGATTATCACCATTACTGTGAATATCACCATTAGTGAGATTATCACCATTACTGAGATTATTGCCTTTACTGAGATTCTCACCATTACTGAGATTATCACCATTACTGAGATTTTCACCTTTACTGAGATTATTGCCATTACTGAGATTATTGCCATTACTGACATTCTCACCATTACTGAGATTATTGCGATTACAGAGATTATCCGCATTACTGAGATTATTACCATTACTGGGATTATCACCATTAGTCAGATTATCACCACTACTGAGAATATCACCATTACTGAGAATATTGCCATTACTGAGATTATTTCCATTACTGTGATTATCACAATTACCGAGAATATCACTATTACCGAGAATATCACCATTACCAAGATTATCACCGTTATGGAGAATATTGCCTTTATTGAGATTATCACCATTACTGAGATTATCGCCATTACTGCGATGATCACCATTACCAAGAATATCGCCATTACGGAGATTAGAAACATTAGCGAGAATATCACCATTGCTGAGATTATCACCATTAATGAGAATATTGCCATTACTGAGATTATCGCCATTACTGAGATTATCACCATTACTGCGATTTTCACCATTACTGAGATTATCACCATTACCGAACATATCACCATTACTGAGATTATCACCATTATTGAGAATGTCACCATTACTGAGATAATCACCATTACTGAGAATATCCCCATTACTGAGAATGTTGCCATGACTGAGAATATCACAACTACTAAGGTTATCGCCATTACTGAGATTATTGCCATTACTGAGATTATTGCCATCACTGAGATTATCTCCATTACTGAGATTATCACCATTACTGAGAACATCACCATTACTGAGATTATCACCATTACTGAGATTATTGCCATTATTGAGATTATCCCCATTACTGAGATTATTGCCATTGCTGAGATTCCAGCCATTACTGAGATTCTCGCCATTTCTGAGATTATCACCATTACTGATTTTATTGCCATTACTGAGATTATGGCCATTACTGAGATTATCACCATTACTGAGATTATCACCATTACTGAAATTGTTGCCATTACTGAGATTACTTCCATTACTGAGATTATCAGCATTATTGAGATTATTGCCATTACTGAGATTATTGCCATTACTGATAGTATCGCCATTACTGACATTATCAACACTACTGAGATTGTCGCCATTACTGAGAATATCACCATTACTGAGATTATCGCCATTACCAAAAATATCACCATTACCGAGATTATCAACACTACTGAGAATATCTCAATTACTGAGAATATTGCCATTACTGAGATTATCGCCATTACCGAGATTATCACCATTACTGAGAATATTGCCATTACTGAGATTCTCAACATTAGTGAGATTATCGCCATTACTGAGACTATTGCCATTACTGAGATTATTGCAATGACTGAGATTATCACCATTACTGAGATTATCCGCATTATTGAGATTATTGACATTACTGAGATTATGGCCATTACTGAGATTGTCACCATTACAGAGATTATCCCCATTACTGGGAATATTACCATTACTGGGATTATCATCATTACGGAGATTATCGCCACTACTGAGAATATCACCATTACTGAGTTTACGACCATTACTGAGATTATCACCATTACTGAGAATATTGCCATTACTGAGATTATGACCTTTACTGAGATTATCACAATTACCAAGAATATCACGATTACCGAGAATATCACCATTACCGTGATTATCACCGTTACTGAGAATATTGCCATTATTGAGATTATCACCAATACTGAGAGTTTCGCCATTACTGAGATTATCACCATTAACGAGAACATCGCCATTACTGAGATTATCAACATTAGCAAGAATATCACCATTGCTGACATTAACACCATTAATGAGAATATCGCCATTACTGAGATTATCACCATTACCGAAAATATCACCATTACTGAGATTATCGCCATTAATGAGAATATCACCATTACTGAGATTATCACCATTACAGGGAATCTCACCATTACTGAGATTATCGCCTTTACTGAGATTATCGACATTGCTGCGACTTTCACCATTACTGAGATTATTGTCCTTACTGAAATTATCACCATTACTGAGATTATCACCATTACTGAGATTAATGCCATTACTTAGATTATCACCATTACTGAGATTATCGCCATTACTGAGATTATTGCCAGTACTGAGAGTATCGCCATTACTGACATTATCAACATTAGTGAGAATATCACCGTTACTGAGATTATCACCATTACTGAGAATATCAACATTACTGAGATTATCACCATTACTGAGAATATTGCCATTACTGAGATTTTCGCCATTACTGAGATTATCACCATTACTGTGAATATCACCATTAGTGAGATTATCACCATTACTGAGATTATTGCCTTTACTGAGATTCTCACCATTACTGAGATTATCACCATTACTGAGATTTTCACCTTTACTGAGATTATTGCCATTACTGAGATTATTGCCATTACTGACATTCTCACCATTACTGAGATTGTTGCGATTACAGAGATTATCCCCATTACTGAGATTATTACCATTACTGGGATTATCACCATTAGTCAGATTATCGCCACTACTGAGAATATCACCATTACTGAGAATATTGCCATTACTGAGATTATTTCCATTACTGTGATTATCACAATTACCGAGAATATCATTATTACCGAGAATATCACCATTACCAAGATTATCACCGTTATGGAGAATATTGCCTTTATTGAGATTATCACCATTACTGAGATTATCGCCATTACTGCGATGATCACCATTACCAAGAATATCGCCATTACGGAGATTAGAAACATTAGCGAGAATATCACCATTGCTGAGATTATCACCATTAATGAGAATATTGCCATTACTGAGATTATCGCCATTACTGAGATTATCACCATTACTGCGATTTTCACCATTACTGAGATTATCACCATTACCGAACATATCACCATTACTGAGATTATCACCATTATTGAGAATATCACCATTACTGAGATAATCAACATTACTGAGAATATCCCCATTACTGAGAATGTTGCCATGACTGAGAATATCACAACTACTAAGGTTATCGCCATTACTGAGATTATTGCCATTACTGAGATTATTGCCATCACTGAGATTATCTCCATTACTGAGATTATCACCATTACTGAGAACATCACCATTACTGAGATTATCACCATTACTGAGAACATCACCATTACTGAGATTATCACCATTACTGAGATTATTGCCATTATTGAGATTATCCCCATTACTGAGATTATTGCCATTGCTGAGATTCCAGCCATTACTGAGATTCTCGCCATTTCTGAGATTATCACCATTACTGATTTTATTGCCATTACTGAGATTATGGCCATTACTGAGATTATCACCATTACTGAGATTATCACCATTACTGAAATTGTTGCCATTACTGAGATTACTTCCATTACTGATATTATCAGCATTATTGAGATTATTGCCATTACTGAGATTATTGCCATTACTGATAGTATCGCCATTACTGACATTATCAACACTACTGAGATTATCGCCATTACTGAGAATATCACCATTACTGAGATTATCGCCATTACCAAAAATATCACCATTACCGAGATTATCAACACTACTGAGAATATCTCAATTACTGAGAATATTGCCATTACTGAGATTATCGCCATTACCGAGATTATCACCATTACTGAGAATATTGCCATTACTGAGATTCTCAACATTAGTGAGATTATCGCCATTACTGAGACTATTGCCATTACTGAGATTATTGCAATGACTGAGATTATCACCATTACTGAGATTATCCGCATTATTGAGATTATTGACATTACTGAGATTATGGCCATTACTGAGATTGTCACCATTACAGAGATTATCCCCATTACTGAGAATATTACCATTACTGGGATTATCATCATTACGGAGATTATCGCCACTACTGAGAATATCACCATTACTGAGTTTACGACCATTACTGAGATTATCACCATTACTGAGAATATTGCCATTACTGAGATTATGACCTTAACTGAGATTATCACAATTACCAAGAATATCACTATTACCGAGAATATCACGATTACTGAGATTATCACCGTTACTGAGAATATTGCCATTATTGAGATTATCACCAATACTGATAGTTTCGCCATTACTGAGATTATCACCATTAACGAGAACATCGCCATTACTGAGATTATCAACATTAGCAAGAATATCACCATTGCTGACATTAACACCATTAATGAGAATATCGCCATTACTGAGATTATCACCATTACCGAAAATATCACCATTACTGAGATTATCGCCATTAATGAGAATATCACCATTACTGAGATTATCACCATTACAGAGAATCTCACCATTACTGAGATTATCGCCTTTACTGAGATTATCGACATTGCTGCGACTTTCACCATTACTGAGATTATTGTCCTTACTGAAATTATCACCATTACTGAGATTATCACCATTACTGAGATTAATGCCATTACTTAGATTATCACCATTACTGAGATTATCGCCATTACTGAGATTATTGCCAGTACTGAGAGTATCGCCATTACTGACATTATCAACATTAGTGAGAATATCACCGTTACTGAGATTATCACCATTACTGAGAATATCAACATTACTGAGATTATCACCATTACTGAGAATATTGCCATTACTGAGATTTTCGCCATTACTGAGATTATCACCATTACTGTGAATATCACCATTAGTGAGATTATCACCATTACTGAGATTATTGCCTTTACTGAGATTCTCACCATTACTGAGATTATCACCATTACTGAGATTTTCACCTTTACTGAGATTATTGCCATTACTGAGATTATTGCCATTACTGACATTCTCACCATTACTGAGATTGTTGTGATTACAGAGATTATCCCCATTACTGAGATTATTACCATTACTGGGATTATCACCATTAGTCAGATTATCGCCACTACTGAGAATATCACCATTACTGAGAATATTGCCATTACTGAGATTATTCCCATTACTGTGATTATCACAATTACCGAGAATATCATTATTACCGAGAATATCACCATTACCAAGGTTATCACCGTTATGGAGAATATTGCCTTTATTGAGATTATCACCATTACTGAGATTATGGCCATTACTGCGATGATCACCATTACCAAGAATATCGCCATTACGGAGATTAGAAACATTAGCGAGAATATCACCATTGCTGAGATTATCACCATTAATGAGAATATTGCCATTACTGAGATTATCGCCATTACTGAGATTATCACCATTACTGCGATTTTCACCATTACTGAGATTATCACCATTACCGAACATATCACCATTACTGAGATTATCACCATTATTGAGAATGTCACCATTACTGAGATAATCACCATTACTGAGAATATCCCCATTACTGAGAATGTTGCCATGACTGAGAATATCACAACTACTAAGGTTATCGCCATTACTGAGATTATTGCCATTACTGAGATTATTGCCATTACTGAGATTATTTCCATTACTGTGATTATCACAATTACCGAGAATATCATTATTACCGAGAATATCACCATTACCAAGATTATCACCGTTATGGAGAATATTGCCTTTATTGAGATTATCACCATTACTGAGATTATCGCCATTACTGCGATGATCACCATTACCAAGAATATCGCCATTACGGAGATTAGAAACATTAGCGAGAATATCACCATTGCTGAGATTATCACCATTAATGAGAATATTGCCATTACTGAGATTATCGCCATTACTGAGATTATCACCATTACTGCGATTTTCACCATTACTGAGATTATCACCATTACCGAACATATCACCATTACTGAGATTATCACCATTATTGAGAATATCACCATTACTGAGATAATCAACATTACTGAGAATATCCCCATTACTGAGAATGTTGCCATGACTGAGAATATCACAACTACTAAGGTTATCGCCATTACTGAGATTATTGCCATTACTGAGATTATTGCCATCACTGAGATTATCTCCATTACTGAGATTATCACCATTACTGAGAACATCACCATTACTGAGATTATCACCATTACTGAGAACATCACCATTACTGAGATTATCACCATTACTGAGATTATTGCCATTATTGAGATTATCCCCATTACTGAGATTATTGCCATTGCTGAGATTCCAGCCATTACTGAGATTCTCGCCATTTCTGAGATTATCACCATTACTGATTTTATTGCCATTACTGAGATTATGGCCATTACTGAGATTATCACCATTACTGAGATTATCACCATTACTGAAATTGTTGCCATTACTGAGATTACTTCCATTACTGATATTATCAGCATTATTGAGATTATTGCCATTACTGAGATTATTGCCATTACTGATAGTATCGCCATTACTGACATTATCAACACTACTGAGATTATCGCCATTACTGAGAATATCACCATTACTGAGATTATCGCCATTACCAAAAATATCACCATTACCGAGATTATCAACACTACTGAGAATATCTCAATTACTGAGAATATTGCCATTACTGAGATTATCGCCATTACCGAGATTATCACCATTACTGAGAATATTGCCATTACTGAGATTCTCAACATTAGTGAGATTATCGCCATTACTGAGACTATTGCCATTACTGAGATTATTGCAATGACTGAGATTATCACCATTACTGAGATTATCCGCATTATTGAGATTATTGACATTACTGAGATTATGGCCATTACTGAGATTGTCACCATTACAGAGATTATCCCCATTACTGGGAATATTACCATTACTGGGATTATCATCATTACGGAGATTATCGCCACTACTGAGAATATCACCATTACTGAGTTTACGACCATTACTGAGATTATCACCATTACTGAGAATATTGCCATTACTGAGATTATGACCTTTACTGAGATTATCACAATTACCAAGAATATCACGATTACCGAGAATATCACCATTACCGTGATTATCACCGTTACTGAGAATATTGCCATTATTGAGATTATCACCAATACTGAGAGTTTCGCCATTACTGAGATTATCACCATTAACGAGAACATCGCCATTACTGAGATTATCAACATTAGCAAGAATATCACCATTGCTGACATTAACACCATTAATGAGAATATCGCCATTACTGAGATTATCACCATTACCGAAAATATCACCATTACTGAGATTATCGCCATTAATGAGAATATCACCATTACTGAGATTATCACCATTACAGGGAATCTCACCATTACTGAGATTATCGCCTTTACTGAGATTATCGACATTGCTGCGACTTTCACCATTACTGAGATTATTGTCCTTACTGAAATTATCACCATTACTGAGATTATCACCATTACTGAGATTAATGCCATTACTTAGATTATCACCATTACTGAGATTATCGCCATTACTGAGATTATTGCCAGTACTGAGAGTATCGCCATTACTGACATTATCAACATTAGTGAGAATATCACCGTTACTGAGATTATCACCATTACTGAGAATATCAACATTACTGAGATTATCACCATTACTGAGAATATTGCCATTACTGAGATTTTCGCCATTACTGAGATTATCACCATTACTGTGAATATCACCATTAGTGAGATTATCACCATTACTGAGATTATTGCCTTTACTGAGATTCTCACCATTACTGAGATTATCACCATTACTGAGATTTTCACCTTTACTGAGATTATTGCCATTACTGAGATTATTGCCATTACTGACATTCTCACCATTACTGAGATTGTTGCGATTACAGAGATTATCCCCATTACTGAGATTATTACCATTACTGGGATTATCACCATTAGTCAGATTATCGCCACTACTGAGAATATCACCATTACTGAGAATATTGCCATTACTGAGATTATTTCCATTACTGTGATTATCACAATTACCGAGAATATCATTATTACCGAGAATATCACCATTACCAAGATTATCACCGTTATGGAGAATATTGCCTTTATTGAGATTATCACCATTACTGAGATTATCGCCATTACTGCGATGATCACCATTACCAAGAATATCGCCATTACGGAGATTAGAAACATTAGCGAGAATATCACCATTGCTGAGATTATCACCATTAATGAGAATATTGCCATTACTGAGATTATCGCCATTACTGAGATTATCACCATTACTGCGATTTTCACCATTACTGAGATTATCACCATTACCGAACATATCACCATTACTGAGATTATCACCATTATTGAGAATATCACCATTACTGAGATAATCAACATTACTGAGAATATCCCCATTACTGAGAATGTTGCCATGACTGAGAATATCACAACTACTAAGGTTATCGCCATTACTGAGATTATTGCCATTACTGAGATTATTGCCATCACTGAGATTATCTCCATTACTGAGATTATCACCATTACTGAGAACATCACCATTACTGAGATTATCACCATTACTGAGAACATCACCATTACTGAGATTATCACCATTACTGAGATTATTGCCATTATTGAGATTATCCCCATTACTGAGATTATTGCCATTGCTGAGATTCCAGCCATTACTGAGATTCTCGCCATTTCTGAGATTATCACCATTACTGATTTTATTGCCATTACTGATAGTATCGCCATTACTGAGATTATCACCATTACTGAGATTATCACCATTACTGAGAATATCACCATTACTGAGATTATCGCCATTACCAAAAATATCACCATTACCGAGATTATCAACACTACTGAGAATATCTCAATTACTGAGAATATTGCCATTACTGAGATTATCGCCATTACCGAGATTATCACCATTACTGAGAATATTGCCATTACTGAGATTCTCAACATTAGTGAGATTATCGCCATTACTGAGACTATTGCCATTACTGAGATTATTGCAATGACTGAGATTATCACCATTACTGAGATTATCCGCATTATTGAGATTATTGACATTACTGAGATTATGGCCATTACTGAGATTGTCACCATTACAGAGATTATCCCCATTACTGAGAATATTACCATTACTGGGATTATCATCATTACGGAGATTATCGCCACTACTGAGAATATCACCATTACTGAGTTTACGACCATTACTGAGATTATCACCATTACTGAGAATATTGCCATTACTGAGATTATGACCTTAACTGAGATTATCACAATTACCAAGAATATCACTATTACCGAGAATATCACGATTACTGAGATTATCACCGTTACTGAGAATATTGCCATTATTGAGATTATCACCAATACTGATAGTTTCGCCATTACTGAGATTATCACCATTAACGAGAACATCGCCATTACTGAGATTATCAACATTAGCAAGAATATCACCATTGCTGACATTAACACCATTAATGAGAATATCGCCATTACTGAGATTATCACCATTACCGAAAATATCACCATTACTGAGATTATCGCCATTAATGAGAATATCACCATTACTGAGATTATCACCATTACAGAGAATCTCACCATTACTGAGATTATCGCCTTTACTGAGATTATCGACATTGCTGCGACTTTCACCATTACTGAGATTATTGTCCTTACTGAAATTATCACCATTACTGAGATTATCACCATTACTGAGATTAATGCCATTACTTAGATTATCACCATTACTGAGATTATCGCCATTACTGAGATTATTGCCAGTACTGAGAGTATCGCCATTACTGACATTATCAACATTAGTGAGAATATCACCGTTACTGAGATTATCACCATTACTGAGAATATCAACATTACTGAGATTATCACCATTACTGAGAATATTGCCATTACTGAGATTTTCGCCATTACTGAGATTATCACCATTACTGTGAATATCACCATTAGTGAGATTATCACCATTACTGAGATTATTGCCTTTACTGAGATTCTCACCATTACTGAGATTATCACCATTACTGAGATTTTCACCTTTACTGAGATTATTGCCATTACTGAGATTATTGCCATTACTGACATTCTCACCATTACTGAGATTGTTGTGATTACAGAGATTATCCCCATTACTGAGATTATTACCATTACTGGGATTATCACCATTAGTCAGATTATCGCCACTACTGAGAATATCACCATTACTGAGAATATTGCCATTACTGAGATTATTCCCATTACTGTGATTATCACAATTACCGAGAATATCATTATTACCGAGAATATCACCATTACCAAGGTTATCACCGTTATGGAGAATATTGCCTTTATTGAGATTATCACCATTACTGAGATTATGGCCATTACTGCGATGATCACCATTACCAAGAATATCGCCATTACGGAGATTAGAAACATTAGCGAGAATATCACCATTGCTGAGATTATCACCATTAATGAGAATATTGCCATTACTGAGATTATCGCCATTACTGAGATTATCACCATTACTGCGATTTTCACCATTACTGAGATTATCACCATTACCGAACATATCACCATTACTGAGATTATCACCATTATTGAGAATGTCACCATTACTGAGATAATCACCATTACTGAGAATATCCCCATTACTGAGAATGTTGCCATGACTGAGAATATCACAACTACTAAGGTTATCGCCATTACTGAGATTATTGCCATTACTGAGATTATTGCCATTACTGAGATTATTTCCATTACTGTGATTATCACAATTACCGAGAATATCATTATTACCGAGAATATCACCATTACCAAGATTATCACCGTTATGGAGAATATTGCCTTTATTGAGATTATCACCATTACTGAGATTATCGCCATTACTGCGATGATCACCATTACCAAGAATATCGCCATTACGGAGATTAGAAACATTAGCGAGAATATCACCATTGCTGAGATTATCACCATTAATGAGAATATTGCCATTACTGAGATTATCGCCATTACTGAGATTATCACCATTACTGCGATTTTCACCATTACTGAGATTATCACCATTACCGAACATATCACCATTACTGAGATTATCACCATTATTGAGAATATCACCATTACTGAGATAATCAACATTACTGAGAATATCCCCATTACTGAGAATGTTGCCATGACTGAGAATATCACAACTACTAAGGTTATCGCCATTACTGAGATTATTGCCATTACTGAGATTATTGCCATCACTGAGATTATCTCCATTACTGAGATTATCACCATTACTGAGAACATCACCATTACTGAGATTATCACCATTACTGAGAACATCACCATTACTGAGATTATCACCATTACTGAGATTATTGCCATTATTGAGATTATCCCCATTACTGAGATTATTGCCATTGCTGAGATTCCAGCCATTACTGAGATTCTCGCCATTTCTGAGATTATCACCATTACTGATTTTATTGCCATTACTGAGATTATGGCCATTACTGAGATTATCACCATTACTGAGATTATCACCATTACTGAAATTGTTGCCATTACTGAGATTACTTCCATTACTGATATTATCAGCATTATTGAGATTATTGCCATTACTGAGATTATTGCCATTACTGATAGTATCGCCATTACTGACATTATCAACACTACTGAGATTATCGCCATTACTGAGAATATCACCATTACTGAGATTATCGCCATTACCAAAAATATCACCATTACCGAGATTATCAACACTACTGAGAATATCTCAATTACTGAGAATATTGCCATTACTGAGATTATCGCCATTACCGAGATTATCACCATTACTGAGAATATTGCCATTACTGAGATTCTCAACATTAGTGAGATTATCGCCATTACTGAGACTATTGCCATTACTGAGATTATTGCAATGACTGAGATTATCACCATTACTGAGATTATCCGCATTATTGAGATTATTGACATTACTGAGATTATGGCCATTACTGAGATTGTCACCATTACAGAGATTATCCCCATTACTGAGAATATTACCATTACTGGGATTATCATCATTACGGAGATTATCGCCACTACTGAGAATATCACCATTACTGAGTTTACGACCATTACTGAGATTATCACCATTACTGAGAATATTGCCATTACTGAGATTATGACCTTAACTGAGATTATCACAATTACCAAGAATATCACTATTACCGAGAATATCACGATTACTGAGATTATCACCGTTACTGAGAATATTGCCATTATTGAGATTATCACCAATACTGAGAGTTTCGCCATTACTGAGATTATCACCATTAACGAGAACATCGCCATTACTGAGATTATCAACATTAGCAAGAATATCACCATTGCTGACATTAACACCATTAATGAGAATATCGCCATTACTGAGATTATCACCATTACCGAAAATATCACCATTACTGAGATTATCGCCATTAATGAGAATATCACCATTACTGAGATTATCACCATTACAGAGAATCTCACCATTACTGAGATTATCGCCTTTACTGAGATTATCGACATTGCTGCGACTTTCACCATTACTGAGATTATTGTCCTTACTGAAATTATCACCATTACTGAGATTATCACCATTACTGAGATTAATGCCATTACTTAGATTATCACCATTACTGAGATTATCGCCATTACTGAGATTATTGCCAGTACTGAGAGTATCGCCATTACTGACATTATCAACATTAGTGAGAATATCACCGTTACTGAGATTATCACCATTACTGAGAATATCAACATTACTGAGATTATCACCATTACTGAGAATATTGCCATTACTGAGATTTTCGCCATTACTGAGATTATCACCATTACTGTGAATATCACCATTAGTGAGATTATCACCATTACTGAGATTATTGCCTTTACTGAGATTCTCACCATTACTGAGATTATCACCATTACTGAGATTTTCACCTTTACTGAGATTATTGCCATTACTGAGATTATTGCCATTACTGACATTCTCACCATTACTGAGATTGTTGTGATTACAGAGATTATCCCCATTACTGAGATTATTACCATTACTGGGATTATCACCATTAGTCAGATTATCGCCACTACTGAGAATATCACCATTACTGAGAATATTGCCATTACTGACATTATTCCCATTATTGTGATTATCACAATTACCGAGAATATCATTATTACCGAGAATATCACCATTACCAAGGTTATCACCGTTATGGAGAATATTGCCTTTATTGAGATTATCACCATTACTGAGATTATGGCCATTACTGCGATGATCACCATTACCAAGAATATCGCCATTACGGAGATTAGAAACATTAGCGAGAATATCACCATTGCTGAGATTATCACCATTAATGAGAATATTGCCATTACTGAGATTATCGCCATTACTGAGATTATCACCATTACTGCGATTTTCACCATTACTGAGATTATCACCATTACCGAACATATCACCATTACTGAGATTATCACCATTATTGAGAATATCACCATTACTGAGATAATCACCATTACTGAGAATATCCCCATTACTGAGAATGTTGCCATGACTGAGAATATCACAACTACTAAGGTTATCGCCATTACTGAGATTATTGCCATTACTGAGATTATTGCCATCACTGAGATTATCTCCATTACTGAGATTATCACCATTACTGAGAACATCACCATTACTGAGATTATCACCATTACTGAGAACATCACCATTACTGAGATTATCACCATTACTGAGATTATTGCCATTATTGAGATTATCCCCATTACTGAGATTATTGCCATTGCTGAGATTCCAGCCATTACTGAGATTCTCGCCATTTCTGAGATTATCACCATTACTGATTTTATTGCCATTACTGAGATTATGGCCATTACTGAGATTATCACCATTACTGAGATTATCACCATTACTGAAATTGTTGCCATTACTGAGATTACTTCCATTACTGAGATTATCAGCATTATTGAGATTATTGCCATTACTGAGATTATTGCCATTACTGATAGTATCGCCATTACTGACATTATCAACACTACTGAGATTGTCGCCATTACTGAGAATATCACCATTACTGAGATTATCGCCATTACCAAAAATATCACCATTACCGAGATTATCAACATTACTGAGAATATCTCAATTACTGAGAATATTGCCATTACTGAGATTATCGCCATTACCGAGATTATCACCATTACTGAGAATATTGCCATTACTGAGATTCTCAACATTAGTGAGATTCTCGCCATTACTGAGACTATTGCCATTACTGAGATTATTGCAATGACTGAGATTATCACCATTACTGAGATTATCCGCATTATTGAGATTATTGACATTACTGAGATTATGGCCATTACTGAGATTGTCACCATTACAGAGATTATCCCCATTACTGAGAATATTACCATTACTGGGATTATCATCATTACGGAGATTATCGCCACTACTGAGAATATCACCATTACTGAGTTTACGACCATTACTGAGATTATCACCATTACTGAGAATATTGCCATTACTGAGATTATGACCTTAACTGAGATTATCACAATTACCAAGAATATCACTATTACCGAGAATATCACGATTACTGAGATTATCACCGTTACTGAGAATATTGCCATTATTGAGATTATCACCAATACTGAGAGTTTCGCCATTACTGAGATTATCACCATTAACGAGAACATCGCCATTACTGAGATTATCAACATTAGCAAGAATATCACCATTGCTGACATTAACACCATTAATGAGAATATCGCCATTACTGAGATTATCACCATTACCGAAAATATCACCATTACTGAGATTATCGCCATTAATGAGAATATCACCATTACTGAGATTATCACCATTACAGAGAATCTCACCATTACTGAGATTATCGCCTTTACTGAGATTATCGACATTGCTGCGACTTTCACCATTACTGAGATTATTGTCCTTACTGAAATTATCACCATTACTGAGATTATCACCATTACTGAGAACATCACCATTACTGAGATTATCACCATTACTGAGATTATTGCCATTATTGAGATTATCCCCATTACTGAGATTATTGCCATTGCTGAGATTCCAGCCATTACTGAGATTCTCGCCATTTCTGAGATTATCACCATTACTGATTTTATTGCCATTACTGAGATTATGGCCATTACTGAGATTATCACCATTACTGAGATTATCACCATTACTGAAATTGTTGCCATTACTGAGATTACTTCCATTACTGAGATTATCAGCATTATTGAGATTATTGCCATTACTGAGATTATTGCCATTACTGATAGTATCGCCATTACTGACATTATCAACACTACTGAGATTATCGCCATTACTGAGAATATCACCATTACTGAGATTATCGCCATTACCAAAAATATCACCATTACCGAGATTATCAACACGACTGAGAATATCTCAATTACTGAGAATATTGCCATTACTGAGATTATCGCCATTACCGAGATTATCACCATTACTGAGAATATTGCCATTACTGAGATTCTCAACATTAGTGAGATTATCGCCATTACTGAGACTATTGCCATTACTGAGAGTATTGCAATGACTGAGATTATCACCATTACTGAGATTATCCGCATTATTGAGATTATTGACATTACTGAGATTATGGCCATTACTGAGATTGTCACCATTACAGAGATTATCCCCATTACTGAGAATATTACCATTACTGGGATTATCATCATTACGGAGATTATCGCCACTACTGAGAATATCACCATTACTGAGTTTACGACCATTACTGAGATTATCACCATTACTGAGAATATTGCCATTACTGAGATTATGACCTTAACTGAGATTATCACAATTACCAAGAATATCACTATTACCGAGAATATCACGATTACTGAGATTATCACCGTTACTGAGAATATTGCCATTATTGAGATTATCACCAATACTGAGAGTTTCGCCATTACTGAGATTATCACCATTAACGAGAACATCGCCATTACTGAGATTATCAACATTAGCAAGAATATCACCATTGCTGACATTAACACCATTAATGAGAATATCGCCATTACTGAGATTATCACCATTACCGAAAATATCACCATTACTGAGATTATCGCCATTAATGAGAATATCACCATTACTGAGATTATCACCATTACAGAGAATCTCACCATTACTGAGATTATCGCCTTTACTGAGATTATCGACATTGCTGCGACTTTCACCATTACTGAGATTATTGTCCTTACTGAAATTATCACCATTACTGAGATTATCACCATTACTGAGATTAATGCCATTACTTAGATTATCACCATTACTGAGATTATCGCCATTACTGAGATTATTGCCAGTACTGAGAGTATCGCCATTACTGACATTATCAACATTAGTGAGAATATCACCGTTACTGAGATTATCACCATTACTGAGAATATCAACATTACTGAGATTATCACCGTTACTGAGAATATTGCCATTACTGAGATTTTCGCCATTACTGAGATTATCACCATTACTGTGAATATCACCATTAGTGAGATTATCACCATTACTGAGATTATTGCCTTTACTGAGATTCTCACCATTACTGAGATTATCACCATTACTGAGATTTTCACCTTTACTGAGATTATTGCCATTACTGAGATTGTTGCCATTACTGACATTCTCACCATTACTGAGATTGTTGCGATTACAGAGATTATCCCCATTACTGAGATTATTACCATTACTGGGATTATCACCATTAGTCAGATTATCGCCACTACTGAGAATATCACCATTACTGAGAATATTGCCATTACTGAGATTATATCCATTACTGTGATTATCACAATTACCGAGAATATCATTATTACCGAGAATATCACCATTACCAAGATTATCACCGTTATGGAGAATATTGCCTTTATTGAGATTATCACCATTACTGAGATTATCGCCATTACTGCGATGATCACCATTACCAAGAATATCGCCATTACGGAGATTAGAAACATTAGCGAGAATATCACCATTGCTGAGATTATCACCATTAATGAGAATATTGCCATTACTGAGATTATCGCCATTACTGAGATTATCACCATTACTGCGATTTTCACCATTACTGAGATAATCACCATTACTGAGAATATCCCCATTACTGAGAATGTTGCCATGACTGAGAATATCACAACTACTAAGGTTATCGCCATTACTGAGATTATTGCCATTACTGAGATTATTGCCATCACTGAGATTATCTCCATTACTGAGATTATCACCATTACTGAGAACATCACCATTACTGAGATTATCACCATTACTGAGAACATCACCATTACTGAGATTATCACCATTACTGAGATTATTGCCATTATTGAGATTATCCCCATTACTGAGATTATTGCCATTGCTGAGATTCCAGCCATTACTGAGATTCTCGCCATTTCTGAGATTATCACCATTACTGATTTTATTGCCATTACTGAGATTATGGCCATTACTGAGATTATCACCATTACTGAGATTATCACCATTACTGAAATTGTTGCCATTACTGAGATTACTTCCATTACTGAGATTATCAGCATTATTGAGATTATTGCCATTACTGAGATTATTGCCATTACTGATAGTATCGCCATTACTGACATTATCAACACTACTGAGATTATCGCCATTACTGAGAATATCACCATTACTGAGATTATCGCCATTACCAAAAATATCACCATTACCGAGATTATCAACACGACTGAGAATATCTCAATTACTGAGAATATTGCCATTACTGAGATTATCGCCATTACCGAGATTATCACCATTACTGAGAATATTGCCATTACTGAGATTCTCAACATTAGTGAGATTATCGCCATTACTGAGACTATTGCCATTACTGAGAGTATTGCAATGACTGAGATTATCACCATTACTGAGATTATCCGCATTATTGAGATTATTGACATTACTGAGATTATGGCCATTACTGAGATTGTCACCATTACAGAGATTATCCCCATTACTGAGAATATTACCATTACTGGGATTATCATCATTACGGAGATTATCGCCACTACTGAGAATATCACCATTACTGAGTTTACGACCATTACTGAGATTATCACCATTACTGAGAATATTGCCATTACTGAGATTATGACCTTAACTGAGATTATCACAATTACCAAGAATATCACTATTACCGAGAATATCACGATTACTGAGATTATCACCGTTACTGAGAATATTGCCATTATTGAGATTATCACCAATACTGAGAGTTTCGCCATTACTGAGATTATCACCATTAACGAGAACATCGCCATTACTGAGATTATCAACATTAGCAAGAATATCACCATTGCTGACATTAACACCATTAATGAGAATATCGCCATTACTGAGATTATCACCATTACCGAAAATATCACCATTACTGAGATTATCGCCATTAATGAGAATATCACCATTACTGAGATTATCACCATTACAGAGAATCTCACCATTACTGAGATTATCGCCTTTACTGAGATTATCGACATTGCTGCGACTTTCACCATTACTGAGATTATTGTCCTTACTGAAATTATCACCATTACTGAGATTATCACCATTACTGAGATTAATGCCATTACTTAGATTATCACCATTACTGAGATTATCGCCATTACTGAGATTATTGCCAGTACTGAGAGTATCGCCATTACTGACATTATCAACATTAGTGAGAATATCACCGTTACTGAGATTATCACCATTACTGAGAATATCAACATTACTGAGATTATCACCGTTACTGAGAATATTGCCATTACTGAGATTTTCGCCATTACTGAGATTATCACCATTACTGTGAATATCACCATTAGTGAGATTATCACCATTACTGAGATTATTGCCTTTACTGAGATTCTCACCATTACTGAGATTATCACCATTACTGAGATTTTCACCTTTACTGAGATTATTGCCATTACTGAGATTATTGCCATTACTGACATTCTCACCATTACTGAGATTGTTGCGATTACAGAGATTATCCCCATTACTGAGATTATTACCATTACTGGGATTATCACCATTAGTCAGATTATCGCCACTACTGAGAATATCACCATTACTGAGAATATTGCCATTACTGAGATTATATCCATTACTGTGATTATCACAATTACCGAGAATATCATTATTACCGAGAATATCACCATTACCAAGATTATCACCGTTATGGAGAATATTGCCTTTATTGAGATTATCACCATTACTGAGATTATCGCCATTACTGCGATGATCACCATTACCAAGAATATCGCCATTACGGAGATTAGAAACATTAGCGAGAATATCACCATTGCTGAGATTATCACCATTAATGAGAATATTGCCATTACTGAGATTATCGCCATTACTGAGATTATCACCATTACTGCGATTTTCACCATTACTGAGATTATCACCATTACCGAACATATCACCATTACTGAGATTATCACCATTATTGAGAATATCACCATTACTGAGATAATCACCATTACTGAGAATATCCCCATTACTGAGAATGTTGCCATGACTGAGAATATCACAACTACTAAGGTTATCGCCATTACTGAGATTATTGCCATTACTGAGATTATTGCCATCACTGAGATTATCTCCATTACTGAGATTATCACCATTACTGAGAACATCACCATTACTGAGATTATCACCATTACTGAGAACATCACCATTACTGAGATTATCACCATTACTGAGATTATTGCCATTATTGAGATTATCCCCATTACTGAGATTATTGCCATTGCTGAGATTCCAGCCATTACTGAGATTCTCGCCATTTCTGAGATTATCACCATTACTGATTTTATTGCCATTACTGAGATTATGGCCATTACTGAGATTATCACCATTACTGAGATTATCACCATTACTGAAATTGTTGCCATTACTGAGATTACTTCCATTACTGAGATTATCAGCATTATTGAGATTATTGCCATTACTGAGATTATTGCCATTACTGATAGTATCGCCATTACTGACATTATCAACACTACTGAGATTATCGCCATTACTGAGAATATCACCATTACTGAGATTATCGCCATTACCAAAAATATCACCATTACCGAGATTATCAACACTACTGAGAATATCTCAATTACTGAGAATATTGCCATTACTGAGATTATCGCCATTACCGAGATTATCACCATTACTGAGAATATTGCCATTACTGAGATTCTCAACATTAGTGAGATTATCGCCATTACTGAGACTATTGCCATTACTGAGATTATTGCAATGACTGAGATTATCACCATTACTGAGATTATCCGCATTATTGAGATTATTGACATTACTGAGATTATGGCCATTACTGAGATTGTCACCATTACAGAGATTATCCCCATTACTGAGAATATTACCATTACTGGGATTATCATCATTACGGAGATTATCGCCACTACTGAGAATATCACCATTACTGAGTTTACGACCATTACTGAGATTATCACCATTACTGAGAATATTGCCATTACTGAGATTATGACCTTAACTGAGATTATCACAATTACCAAGAATATCACTATTACCGAGAATATCACGATTACTGAGATTATCACCGTTACTGAGAATATTGCCATTATTGAGATTATCACCAATACTGAGAGTTTCGCCATTACTGAGATTATCACCATTAACGAGAACATCGCCATTACTGAGATTATCAACATTAGCAAGAATATCATCATTGCTGACATTAACACCATTAATGAGAATATCGCCATTACTGAGATTATCACCATTACCGAAAATATCACCATTACTGAGATTATCGCCATTAATGAGAATATCACCATTACTGAGATTATCACCATTACAGAGAATCTCACCATTACTGAGATTATCGCCTTTACTGAGATTATCGACATTGCTGCGACTTTCACCATTACTGAGATTATTGTCCTTACTGAAATTATCACCATTACTGAGATTATCACCATTACTGAGATTAATGCCATTACTTAGATTATCACCATTACTGAGATTATCGCCATTACTGAGATTATTGCCAGTACTGAGAGTATCGCCATTACTGACATTATCAACATTAGTGAGAATATCACCGTTACTGAGATTATCACCATTACTGAGAATATCATCATTACTGAGATTATCACCATTACTGAGAATATTGCCATTACTGAGATTTTCGCCATTACTGAGATTATCACCATTACTGTGAATATCACCATTAGTGAGATTATCACCATTACTGAGATTATTGCCTTTACTGAGATTCTCACCATTACTGAGATTATCACCATTACTGAGATTTTCACCTTTACTGAGATTATTGCCATTACTGAGATTATTGCCATTACTGACATTCTCACCATTACTGAGATTGTTGCGATTACAGAGATTATCCCCATTACTGAGATTATTACCATTACTGGGATTATCACCATTAGTCAGATTATCGCCACTACTGAGAATATCACCATTACTGAGAATATTGCCATTACTGAGATTATTTCCATTACTGTGATTATCACAATTACCGAGAATATCATTATTACCGAGAATATCACCATTACCAAGGTTATCACCGTTATGGAGAATATTGCCTTTATTGAGATTATCACCATTACTGAGATTATCGCCATTACTGCGATGATCACCATTACCAAGAATATCGCCATTACGGAGATTAGAAACATTAGCGAGAATATCACCATTGCTGAGATTATCACCATTAATGAGAATATTGCCATTACTGAGATAATCGCCATTACTGAGATTATCACCATTACTGCGATTTTCACCATTACTGAGATTATCACCATTACTGAACATATCACCATTACTGAGATTATCACCATTATTGAGAATATCACCATTACTGAGATAATCACCATTACTGAGAATATCCCCATTACTGAGAATGTTGCCATGACTGAGAATATCACAACTACTAAGGTTATCGCCATTACTGAGATTATTGCCATTACTGAGATTATTGCCATCACTGAGATTATCTCCATTACTGAGATTATCACCATTACTGAGAACATCACCATTACTGAGATTATCACCATTACTGAGATTATTGCCATTATTGAGATTATCCCCATTACTGAGATTATTGCCATTGCTGAGATTCCAGCCATTACTGAGATTCTCGCCATTTCTGAGATTATCACCATTACTGATTTTATTGCCATTACTGAGATTATGGCCATTACTGAGATTATCACCATTACTGAGATTATCACCATTACTGAAATTGTTGCCATTACTGAGATTACTTCCATTACTGAGATTATCAGCATTATTGAGATTATTGCCATTACTGAGATTATTGCCATTACTGATAGTATCGCCATTACTGACATTATCAACACTACTGAGATTGTCGCCATTACTGAGAATATCACCATTACTGAGATTATCGCCATTACCAAAAATATCACCATTACCGAGATTATCAACACTACTGAGAATATCTCAATTACTGAGAATATTGCCATTACTGAGATTATCGCCATTACCGAGATTATCACCATTACTGAGAATATTGCCATTACTGAGATTCTCAACATTAGTGAGATTATCGCCATTACTGAGACTATTGCCATTACTGAGATTATTGCAATGACTGAGATTATCACCATTACTGAGATTATCCGCATTATTGAGATTATTGACATTACTGAGATTATGGCCATTACTGAGATTGTCACCATTACAGAGATTATCCCCATTACTGAGAATATTACCATTACTGGGATTATCATCATTACGGAGATTATCGCCACTACTGAGAATATCACCATTACTGAGTTTACGACCATTACTGAGATTATCACCATTACTGAGAATATTGCCATTACTGAGATTATGACCTTAACTGAGATTATCACAATTACCAAGAATATCACTATTACCGAGAATATCACGATTACTGAGATTATCACCGTTACTGAGAATATTGCCATTATTGAGATTATCACCAATACTGAGAGTTTCGCCATTACTGAGATTATCACCATTAACGAGAACATCGCCATTACTGAGATTATCAACATTAGCAAGAATATCACCATTGCTGACATTAACACCATTAATGAGAATATCGCCATTACTGAGATTATCACCATTACCGAAAATATCACCATTACTGAGATTATCGCCATTAATGAGAATATCACCATTACTGAGATTATCACCATTACAGAGAATCTCACCATTACTGAGATTATCGCCTTTACTGAGATTATCGACATTGCTGCGACTTTCACCATTACTGAGATTATTGTCCTTACTGAAATTATCACCATTACTGAGATTATCACCATTACTGAGAACATCACCATTACTGAGATTATCACCATTACTGAGATTATTGCCATTATTGAGATTATCCCCATTACTGAGATTATTGCCATTGCTGAGATTCCAGCCATTACTGAGATTCTCGCCATTTCTGAGATTATCACCATTACTGATTTTATTGCCATTACTGAGATTATGGCCATTACTGAGATTATCACCATTACTGAGATTATCACCATTACTGAAATTGTTGCCATTACTGAGATTACTTCCATTACTGAGATTATCAGCATTATTGAGATTATTGCCATTACTGAGATTATTGCCATTACTGATAGTATCGCCATTACTGACATTATCAACACTACTGAGATTATCGTCATTACCAAAAATATCACCATTACCGAGATTATCAACACTACTGAGAATATCTCAATTACTGAGAATATTGCCATTACTGAGATTATCGCCATTACCGAGATTATCACCATTAATGAGAATATTGCCATTACTGAGATTCTCAACATTAGTGAGATTATCGCCATTACTGAGACTATTGCCATTACTGAGATTATTGCAATGACTGAGATTATCACCATTACTGAGATTATCCGCATTATTGAGATTATTGACATTACTGAGATTATGGCCATTACTGAGATTGTCACCATTACAGAGATTATCCCCATTACTGAGAATATTACCATAACTGGGATTATCATCATTACGGAGATTATCGCCACTACTGAGAATATCACCATTACTGAGTTTACGACCATTACTGAGATTATCACCATTACTGAGAATATTGCCATTACTGAGATTATGACCTTAACTGAGATTATCACAATTACCAAGAATATCACTATTACCGAGAATATCACGATTACTGAGATTATCACCGTTACTAAGAATATTGCCATTATTGAGATTATCACCAATACTGAGAGTTTCGCCATTACTGAGATTATCACCATTAACGAGAACATCGCCATTACCGAGATTATCAACATTAGCAAGAATATCACCATTGCTGACATTAACACCATTAATGAGAATATCGCCATTACTGAGATTATCACCATTACCGAAAATATCACCATTACTGAGATTATCGCCATTAATGAGAATATCACCATTACTGAGATTATCACCATTACAGAGAATCTCACCATTACTGAGATTATCGCCTTTACTGAGATTATCGACATTGCTGCGACTTTCACCATTACTGAGATTATTGTCCTTACTGAAATTATCACCATTACTGAGATTATCACCATTACTGAGATTAATGCCATTACTTAGATTATCACCATTACTGAGATTATCGCCATTACTGAGATTATTGCCAGTACTGAGAGTATCGCCATTACTGACATTATCAACATTAGTGAGAATATCACCGTTACTGAGATTATCACCATTACTGAGAATATCAACATTACTGAGATTATCACCATTACTGAGAATATTGCCATTACTGAGATTTTCGCCATTACTGAGATTATCACCATTACTGTGAATATCACCATTAGTGAGATTATCACCATTACTGAGATTATTGCCTTTACTGAGATTCTCACCATTACTGAGATTATCACCATTACTGAGATTTTCACCTTTACTGAGATTATTGCCATTACTGAGATTATTGCCATTACTGACATTCTCACCATTACTGAGATTGTTGCGATTACAGAGATTATCCCCATTACTGAGATTATTACCATTACTGGGATTATCACCATTAGTCAGATTATCGCCACTACTGAGAATATCACCATTACTGAGAATATTGCCATTACTGAGATTATTTCCATTACTGTGATTATCACAATTACCGAGAATATCATTATTACCGAGAATATCACCATTACCAAGGTTATCACCGTTATGGAGAATATTGCCTTTATTGAGATTATCACCATTACTGAGATTATCGCCATTACTGCGATGATCACCATTACCAAGAATATCGCCATTACGGAGATTAGAAACATTAGCGAGAATATCACCATTGCTGAGATTATCACCATTAATGAGAATATTGCCATTACTGAGATTATCGCCATTACTGAGATTATCACCATTACTGTGATTTTCACCATTACTGAGATTATCACCATTACTGAACATATCACCATTACTGAGATTATCACCATTATTGAGAATATCACCATTACTGAGATAATCACCATTACTGAGAATATCCCCATTACTGAGAATGTTGCCATGACTGAGAATATCACAACTACTAAGGTTATCGCCATTACTGAGATTATTGCCATTACTGAGATTATTGCCATCACTGAGATTATCTCCATTACTGAGATTATCACCATTACTGAGAACATCACCATTACTGAGATTATCACCATTACTGAGAACATCACCATTACTGAGATTATCACCATTACTGAGATTATTGCCATTATTGAGATTATCCCCATTACTGAGATTATTGCCATTGCTGAGATTCCAGCCATTACTGAGATTCTCGCCATTTCTGAGATTATCACCATTACTGATTTTATTGCCATTACTGAGATTATGGCCATTACTGAGATTATCACCATTACTGAGATTATCACCATTACTGAAATTGTTGCCATTACTGAGATTACTTCCATTACTGAGATTATCAGCATTATTGAGATTATTGCCATTACTGAGATTATTGCCATTACTGATAGTATCGCCATTACTGACATTATCAACACTACTGAGATTATCGCCATTACTGAGAATATCACCATTACTGAGATTATCGCCATTACCAAAAATATCACCATTACCGAGATTATCAACACTACTGAGAATATCTCAATTACTGAGAATATTGCCATTACTGAGATTATCGCCATTACCGAGATTATCACCATTACTGAGAATATTGCCATTACTGAGATTCTCAACATTAGTGAGATTATCGCCATTACTGAGACTATTGCCATTACTGAGATTATTGCAATGACTGAGATTATCACCATTACTGAGATTATCCGCATTATTGAGATTATTGACATTACTGAGATTATGGCCATTACTGAGATTGTCACCATTACAGAGATTATCCCCATTACTGAGAATATTACCATTACTGGGATTATCATCATTACGGAGATTATCGCCACTACTGAGAATATCACCATTACTGAGTTTACGACCATTACTGAGATTATCACCATTACTGAGAATATTGCCATTACTGAGATTATGACCTTTACTGAGATTATCACAATTACCAAGAATATCACGATTACCGAGAATATCACCATTACCGTGATTATCACCGTTACTGAGAATATTGCCATTATTGAGATTATCACCAATACTGAGAGTTTCGCCATTACTGAGATTATCACCATTAACGAGAACATCGCCATTACTGAGATTATCAACATTAGCAAGAATATCACCATTGCTGACATTAACACCATTAATGAGAATATCGCCATTACTGAGATTATCACCATTACCGAAAATATCACCATTACTGAGATTATCGCCATTAATGAGAATATCACCATTACTGAGATTATCACCATTACAGAGAATCTCACCATTACTGAGATTATCGCCTTTACTGAGATTACCGACATTGCTGCGACTTTCACCATTACTGAGATTATTGTCCTTACTGAAATTATCACCATTACTGAGATTATCACCATTACTGAGATTAATGCCATTACTTAGATTATCACCATTACTGAGATTATCGCCATTACTGAGATTATTGCCAGTACTGAGAGTATCG
Source organism: Isurus oxyrinchus (assembly GCA_026770705.1). Lineage (NCBI taxonomy): Eukaryota > Metazoa > Chordata > Chondrichthyes > Lamniformes > Lamnidae > Isurus > Isurus oxyrinchus. The sequence continues at coordinate 154,635 of JANJGN010001016.1, read as the reverse complement.
CCATTACTGACATTATCAACATTAGTGAGAATATCACCGTTACTGAGATTATCACCATTACTGAGAATATCAACATTACTGAGATTATCACCATTACTGAGAATATTGCCATTACTGAGATTTTCGCCATTACTGAGATTATCACCATTACTGTGAATATCACCATTAGTGAGATTATCACCATTACTGAGATTATTGCCTTTACTGAGATTCTCACCATTACTGAGATTATCACCATTACTGAGATTTTCACCTTTACTGAGATTATTGCCATTACTGAGATTATTGCCATTACTGACATTCTCACCATTACTGAGATTGTTGCGATTACAGAGATTATCCCCATTACTGAGATTATTACCATTACTGGGATTATCACCATTAGTCAGATTATCGCCACTACTGAGAATATCACCATTACTGAGAATATTGCCATTACTGAGATTATTTCCATTACTGTGATTATCACAATTACCGAGAATATCATTATTACCGAGAATATCACCATTACCAAGATTATCACCGTTATGGAGAATATTGCCTTTATTGAGATTATCACCATTACTGAGATTATCGCCATTACTGCGATGATCACCATTACCAAGAATATCGCCATTACGGAGATTAGAAACATTAGCGAGAATATCACCATTGCTGAGATTATCACCATTAATGAGAATATTGCCATTACTGAGATTATCGCCATTACTGAGATTATCACCATTACTGCGATTTTCACCATTACTGAGATTATCACCATTACCGAACATATCACCATTACTGAGAATATCACCATTATTGAGAATATCACCATTACTGAGATAATCACCATTACTGAGAATATCCCCATTACTGAGAATGTTGCCATGACTGAGAATATCACAACTACTAAGGTTATCGCCATTACTGAGATTATTGCCATTACTGAGATTATTGCCATCACTGAGATTATTGCCATTACTGAGATTATCACCATTACTGAGAACATCACCATTACTGAGATTATCACCATTACTGAGAACATCACCATTACTGAGATTATCACCATTACTGAGATTATTGCCATTATTGAGATTATCCCCATTACTGAGATTATTGCCATTGCTGAGATTCCAGCCATTACTGAGATTCTCGCCATTTCTGAGATTATCACCATTACTGATTTTATTGCCATTACTGAGATTATGGCCATTACTGAGATTATCACCATTACTGAGATTATCACCATTACTGAAATTGTTGCCATTACTGAGATTACTTCCATTACTGAGATTATCAGCATTGAGATTATTGCCATTACTGAGATTATTGCCATTACTGATAGTATCGCCATTACTGACATTATCAACATTACTGAGATTGTCGCCATTACTGAGAATATCACCATTACTGAGATTATCGCCATTACCAAAAATATCACCATTACCGAGATTATCAACACTACTGAGAATATCTCAATTACTGAGAATATTGCCATTACTGAGATTATCGCCATTACCGAGATTATCACCATTACTGAGAATATTGCCATTACTGAGATTCTCAACATTAGTGAGATTATCGCCATTACTGAGACTATTGCCATTACTGAGATTATTGCAATGACTGAGATTATCACCATTACTGAGATTATCCGCATTATTGAGATTATTGACATTACTGAGATTATGGCCATTACTGAGATTGTCACCATTACAGAGATTGTCACCATTACAGAAATTATCCCCATTACTGAGAATATTACCATTACTGGGATTATCATCATTACGGAGATTATCGCCACTACTGAGAATATCACCATTACTGAGTTTACGACCATTACTGAGATTATCACCATTACTGAGAATATTGCCATTACTGAGATTATGACCTTTACTGAGATTATCACAATTACCAAGAATATCACGATTACCGAGAATATCACCATTACCGTGATTATCACCGTTACTGAGAATATTGCCATTATTGAGATTATCACCAATACTGAGAGTTTCGCCATTACTGAGATTATCACCATTAACGAGAACATCGCCATTTCTGAGATTATCAACATTAGCAAGAATATCACCATTGCTGACATTAACACCATTAATGAGAATATCGCCATTACTGAGATTATCGCCATTACCAAAAATATCACCATTACCGAGATTATCAACACTACTGAGAATATCTCAATTACTGAGAATATTGCCATTACTGAGATTATCGCCATTACCGAGATTATCACCATTACTGAGAATATTGCCATTACTGAGATTCTCAACATTAGTGAGATTATCGCCATTACTGAGACTATTGCCATTACTGAGATTATTGCAATGACTGAGATTATCACCATTACTGAGATTATCCGCATTATTGAGATTACTGACATTACTGAGATTATGGCCATTACTGAGATTGTCACCATTACAGAGATTATCCCCATTACTGAGAATATTACCATTACTGGGATTATCATCATTACGGAGATTATCGCCACTACTGAGAATATCACCATTACTGAGTTTACGACCATTACTGAGATTATCACCATTACTGAGAATATTGCCATTACTGAGATTATGACCTTAACTGAGATTATCACAATTACCAAGAATATCACTATTACCGAGAATATCACGATTACTGAGATTATCACCGTTACTGAGAATATTGCCATTATTGAGATTATCACCAATACTGAGAGTTTCGCCATTACTGAGATTATCACCATTAACGAGAACATCGCCATTACTGAGATTATCAACATTAGCAAGAATATCACCATTGCTGACATTAACACCATTAATGAGAATATCGCCATTACTGAGATTATCACCATTACCGAAAATATCACCATTACTGAGATTATCGCCATTAATGAGAATATCACCATTACTGAGATTATCACCATTACAGAGAATCTCACCATTACTGAGATTATCGCCTTTACTGAGATTATCGACATTGCTGCGACTTTCACCATTACTGAGATTATTGTCCTTACTGAAATTATCACCATTACTGAGATTATCACCATTATTGAGATTAATGCTATTACTTAGATTATCACCATTACTGAGATTATCGCCATTACTGAGATTATTGCCAGTACTGAGAGTATCGCCATTACTGACATTATCAACATTAGTGAGAATATCACCGTTACTGAGATTATCACCATTACTGAGAATATCAACATTACTGAGATTATCACCATTACTGAGAATATTGCCATTACTGAGATTTTCGCCATTACTGAGATTATCACCATTACTGTGAATATCACCATTAGTGAGATTATCACCATTACTGAGATTATTGCCTTTACTGAGATTCTCACCATTACTGAGATTATCACCATTACTGAGATTTTCACCTTTACTGAGATTATTGCCATTACTGAGATTATTGCCATTACTGACATTCTCACCATTACTGAGATTGTTGCGATTACAGAGATTATCCCCATTACTGAGATTATTACCATTACTGGGATTATCACCATTAGTCAGATTATCGCCACTACTGAGAATATCACCATTACTGAGAATATTGCCATTACTGAGATTATTTCCATTACTGTGATTATCACAATTACCGAGAATATCATTATTACCGAGAATATCACCATTACCAAGATTATCACCGTTATGGAGAATATTGCCTTTATTGAGATTATCACCATTACTGAGATTATCGCCATTACTGCGATGATCACCATTACCAAGAATATCGCCATTACGGAGATTAGAAACATTAGCGAGAATATCACCATTGCTGAGATTATCACCATTAATGAGAATATTGCCATTACTGAGATTATCGCCATTACTGAGATTATCACCATTACTGCGATTTTCACCATTACTGAGATTATCACCATTACCGAACATATCACCATTACTGAGATTATCACCATTATTGAGAATATCACCATTACTGAGATAATCACCATTACTGAGAATATCCCCATTACTGAGAATGTTGCCATGACTGAGAATATCACAACTACTAAGGTTATCGCCATTACTGAGATTATTGCCATTACTGAGATTATTGCCATCACTGAGATTATCTCCATTACTGAGATTATCACCATTACTGAGAACATCACCATTACTGAGATTATCACCATTACTGAGAACATCACCATTACTGAGATTATCACCATTACTGAGATTATTGCCATTATTGAGATTATCCCCATTACTGAGATTATTGCCATTGCTGAGATTCCAGCCATTACTGAGATTCTCGCCATTTCTGAGATTATCACCATTACTGATTTTATTGCCATTACTGAGATTATGGCCATTACTGAGATTATCACCATTACTGAGATTATCACCATTACTGAAATTGTTGCTATTACTGAGATTACTTCCATTACTGAGATTATCAGCATTATTGAGATTATTGCCATTACTGAGATTATTGCCATTACTGATAGTATCGCCATTACTGACATTATCAACACTACTGAGATTGTCGCCATTACTGAGAATATCACCATTACTGAGATTATCGCCATTACCAAAAATATCACCATTACCGAGATTATCAACACTACTGAGAATATCTCAATTACTGAGAATATTGCCATTACTGAGATTATCGCCATTACCGAGATTATCACCATTACTGAGAATATTGCCATTACTGAGATTCTCAACATTAGTGAGATTATCGCCATTACTGAGACTATTGCCATTACTGAGATTATTGCAATGACTGAGATTATCACCATTACTGAGATTATCCTCATTATTGAGATTATTGACATTACTGAGATTATGGCCATTACTGAGATTGTCACCATTACAGAGATTATCCCCATTACTGAGAATATTACCATTACTGGGATTATCATCATTACGGAGATTATCGCCACTACTGAGAATATCACCATTACTGAGTTTACGACCATTACTGAGATTATCACCATTACTGAGAATATTGCCATTACTGAGATTATGACCTTTACTGAGATTATCACAATTACCAAGAATATCACGATTACCGAGAATATCACCATTACCGTGATTATCACCGTTACTGAGAATATTGCCATTATTGAGATTATCACCAATACTGAGAGTTTCGCCATTACTGAGATTATCACCATTAACGAGAACATCGCCATTACTGAGATTATCAACATTAGCAAGAATATCACCATTGCTGACATTAACACCATTAATGAGAATATCGCCATTACTGAGATTATCACCATTACCGAAAATATCACCATTACTGAGATTATCGCCATTAATGAGAATATCACCATTACTGAGATTATCACCATTACAGAGAATCTCACCATTACTGAGATTATCGCCTTTACTGAGATTATCGACATTGCTGCGACTTTCACCATTACTGAGATTATTGTCCTTACTGAAATTATCACCATTACTGAGATTATCACCATTACTGAGATTAATGCCATTACTTAGATTATCACCATTACTGAGATTATCGCCATTACTGAGATTATTGCCAGTACTGAGAGTATCGCCATTACTGACATTATCAACATTAGTGAGAATATCACCGTTACTGAGATTATCACCATTACTGAGAATATCAACATTACTGAGATTATCACCATTACTGAGAATATTGCCATTACTGAGATTTTCGCCATTACTGAGATTATCACCATTACTGTGAATATCACCATTAGTGAGATTATCACCATTACTGAGATTATTGCCTTTACTGAGATTCTCACCATTACTGAGATTATCACCATTACTGAGATTTTCACCTTTACTGAGATTATTGCCATTACTGAGATTATTGCCATTACTGACATTCTCACCATTACTGAGATTGTTGCGATTACAGAGATTATCCCCATTACTGAGATTATTACCATTACTGGGATTATCACCATTAGTCAGATTATCGCCACTACTGAGAATATCACCATTACTGAGAATATTGCCATTACTGAGATTATTTCCATTACTGTGATTATCACAATTACCGAGAATATCATTATTACCGAGAATATCACCATTACCAAGATTATCACCGTTATGGAGAATATTGCCTTTATTGAGATTATCACCATTACTGAGATTATCGCCATTACTGCGATGATCACCATTACCAAGAATATCGCCATTACGGAGATTAGAAACATTAGCGAGAATATCACCATTGCTGAGATTATCACCATTAATGAGAATATTGCCATTACTGAGATTATCGCCATTACTGAGATTATCACCATTACTGCGATTTTCACCATTACTGAGATTATCACCATTACCGAACATATCACCATTACTGAGAATATCACCATTATTGAGAATATCACCATTACTGAGATAATCACCATTACTGAGAATATCCCCATTACTGAGAATGTTGCCATGACTGAGAATATCACAACTACTAAGGTTATCGCCATTACTGAGATTATTGCCATTACTGAGATTATTGCCATCACTGAGATTATTGCCATTACTGAGATTATCACCATTACTGAGAACATCACCATTACTGAGATTATCACCATTACTGAGAACATCACCATTACTGAGATTATCACCATTACTGAGATTATTGCCATTATTGAGATTATCCCCATTACTGAGATTATTGCCATTGCTGAGATTCCAGCCATTACTGAGATTCTCGCCATTTCTGAGATTATCACCATTACTGATTTTATTGCCATTACTGAGATTATGGCCATTACTGAGATTATCACCATTACTGAGATTATCACCATTACTGAAATTGTTGCCATTACTGAGATTACTTCCATTACTGAGATTATCAGCATTGAGATTATTGCCATTACTGAGATTATTGCCATTACTGATAGTATCGCCATTACTGACATTATCAACATTACTGAGATTGTCGCCATTACTGAGAATATCACCATTACTGAGATTATCGCCATTACCAAAAATATCACCATTACCGAGATTATCAACACTACTGAGAATATCTCAATTACTGAGAATATTGCCATTACTGAGATTATCGCCATTACCGAGATTATCACCATTACTGAGAATATTGCCATTACTGAGATTCTCAACATTAGTGAGATTATCGCCATTACTGAGACTATTGCCATTACTGAGATTATTGCAATGACTGAGATTATCACCATTACTGAGATTATCCGCATTATTGAGATTATTGACATTACTGAGATTATGGCCATTACTGAGATTGTCACCATTACAGAGATTGTCACCATTACAGAAATTATCCCCATTACTGAGAATATTACCATTACTGGGATTATCATCATTACGGAGATTATCGCCACTACTGAGAATATCACCATTACTGAGTTTACGACCATTACTGAGATTATCACCATTACTGAGAATATTGCCATTACTGAGATTATGACCTTTACTGAGATTATCACAATTACCAAGAATATCACGATTACCGAGAATATCACCATTACCGTGATTATCACCGTTACTGAGAATATTGCCATTATTGAGATTATCACCAATACTGAGAGTTTCGCCATTACTGAGATTATCACCATTAACGAGAACATCGCCATTTCTGAGATTATCAACATTAGCAAGAATATCACCATTGCTGACATTAACACCATTAATGAGAATATCGCCATTACTGAGATTATCACCATTACCGAAAATATCACCATTACTGAGATTATCGCCATTAATGAGAATATCACCATTACTGAGATTATCACCATTACAGAGAATCTCACCATTACTGAGATTATCGCCTTTACTGAGATTATCGACATTGCTGCGACTTTCACCATTACTGAGATTATTGTCCTTACTGAAATTATCACCATTACTGAGATTATCACCATTACTGAGATTAATGCCATTACTTAGATTATCACCATTACTGAGATTATCGCCATTACTGAGATTATTGCCAGTACTGAGAGTATCGCCATTACTGACATTATCAACATTAGTGAGAATATCACCGTTACTGAGATTATCACCATTACTGAGAATATCAACATTACTGAGATTATCACCATTACTGAGAATATTGCCATTACTGAGATTTTCGCCATTACTGAGATTATCACCATTACTGTGAATATCACCATTAGTGAGATTATCACCATTACTGAGATTATTGCCTTTACTGAGATTCTCACCATTACTGAGATTATCACCATTACTGAGATTATCACCATTACTGAAATTGTTGCCATTACTGAGATTACTTCCATTACTGAGATTATCAGCATTATTGAGATTATTGCCATTACTGAGATTATTGCCATTACTGATAGTATCGCCATTACTGACATTATCAACATTACTGAGATTGTCGCCATTACTGAGAATATCACCATTACTGAGATTATCGCCATTACCAAAAATATCACCATTACCGAGATTATCAACACTACTGAGAATATCTCAATTACTGAGAATATTGCCATTACTGAGATTATCGCCATTCCGAGATTATCACCATTACTGAGAATATTGCCATTACTGAGATTCTCAACATTAGTGAGATTATCGCCATTACTGAGACTATTGCCATTACTGAGATTATTGCAATGACTGAGATTATCACCATTACTGAGATTATCACCATTATTGGGAATACCACCATTACTGAGATAATCACCATTACTGAGAATATCCCCATTACTGAGAATGTTGCCATGACTGAGAATATCACAACTACTAAGGTTATCGCCATTACTGAGATTATTGCCATTACTGAGATTATTGCCATCACTGAGATTATCTCCATTACTGAGATTATCACCATTACTGAGAACATCACCATTACTGAGATTATCACCATTACTGAGAACATCACCATTACTGAGATTATCACCATTACTGAGATTATTGCCGTTATTGAGATTATCCCCATTACTGAGATTATTGCCATTGCTGAGATTCCAGCCATTACTGAGATTCTCGCCATTTCTGAGATTATCACCATTACTGATTTTATTGCCATTACTGAGATTATGGCCATTACTGAGATTATCACCATTACTGAGATTATCACCAATACTGAAATTGTTGCCATTACTGAGATTACTTCCATTACTGAAATTATCAGCATTATTGAGATTATTGCCATTACTGAGATTATTGCCATTACTGATAGTATCGCCATTACTGACATTATCAACACTACTGAGATTGTCGCCATTACTGAGAATATCACCATTACTGAGATTATCGCCATTACCAAAAATATCACCATTACCGAGATTATCAACACTACTGAGAATATCTCAATTACTGAGAATATTGCCATTACTGAGATTATCGCCATTACCGAGATTATCACCATTACTGAGAATATTGCCATTACTGAGATTCTCAACATTAGTGAGATTATCACCATTACTGAGACTATTGCCATTACTGAGATTATTGCAATGACTGAGATTATCACCATTACTGAGATTATCCGCATTATTGAGATTATTGACATTACTGAGATTATGGCCATTATTGAGATTGTCACCATTACAGAGATTATCCCCATTACTGAGAATATTACCATTACTGGGATTATCATCATTACGGAGATTATCGCCACTACTGAGAATATCACCATTACTGAGTTTACGACCATTACTGAGATTATCACCATTACTGAGAATATTGCCATTACTGAGATTATGACCTTTACTGAGATTATCACAATTACCAAGAATATCACGATTACCGAGAATATCACCATTACCGTGATTATCACCGTTACTGAGAATATTGCCATTATTGAGATTATCACCAATACTGAGAGTTTCGCCATTACTGAGATTATCACCATTAACGAGAACATCGCCATTACTGAGATTATCAACATTAGCAAGAATATCACCATTGCTGACATTAACACCATTAATGAGAATATCGCCATTACTGAGATTATCACCATTACCGAAAATATCACCATTACTGAGATTATCGCCATTAATGAGAATATCACCATTACTGAGATTATCACCATTACAGAGAATCTCACCATTACTGAGATTATCGCCTTTACTGAGATTATCGACATTGCTGTGACTTTCACCATTACTGAGATTATTGTCCTTACTGAAATTATCACCATTACTGAGATTATCACCATTACTGAGATTAATGCCATTACTTAGATTATCACCATTACTGAGATTATCGCCATTACTGAGATTATTGCCAGTACTGAGAGTATCGCCATTACTGACATTATCAACATTAGTGAGAATATCACCATTACTGAGATTATCACCATTACTGAGAATATCAACATTACTGAGATTATCACCATTACTGAGAATATTGCCATTACTGAGATTTTCGCCATTACTGAGATTATCACCATTACTGTGAATATCACCATTAGTGAGATTATCACCATTACTGAGATTATTGCCTTTACTGAGATTCTCACCATTACTGAGATTATCACCATTACTGAGATTATCACCATTACTGAAATTGTTGCCATTACTGAGATTACTTCCATTACTGAGATTATCAGCATTATTGAGATTATTGCCATTACTGAGATTATTGCCATTACTGATAGTATCGCCATTACTGACATTATCAACATTACTGAGATTGTCGCCATTACTGAGAATATCACCATTACTGAGATTATCGCCATTACCAAAAATATCACCATTACCGAGATTATCAACACTACTGAGAATATCTCAATTACTGAGAATATTGCCATTACTGAGATTATCGCCATTACCGAGATTATCACCATTACTGAGAATATTGCCATTACTGAGATTCTCAACATTAGTGGGATTATCGCCATTACTGAGACTATTGCCATTACTGAGATTATTGCAATGACTGAGATTATCACCATTACTGAGATTATCACCATTATTGAGAATACCACCATTACTGAGATAATCACCATTACTGAGAATATCCCCATTACTGAGAATGTTGCCATGACTGAGAATATCACAACTACTAAGGTTATCGCCATTACTGAGATTATTGCCATTACTGAGATTATTGCCATCACTGAGATTATCTCCATTACTGAGATTATCACCATTACTGAGAACATCACCATTACTGAGATTATCACCATTACTGAGAACATCACCATTACTGAGATTATCACCATTACTGAGATTATTGCTATTATTGAGATTATCCCCATTACTGAGATTATTGCCATTGCTGAGATTCCAGCCATTACTGAGATTCTCGCCATTTCTGAGATTATCACCATTACTGATTTTATTGCCATTACTGAGATTATGGCCATTACTGAGATTATCACCATTACTGAGATTATCACCATTACTGAAATTGTTGCCATTACTGAGATTACTTCCATTACTGAGATTATCAGCATTATTGAGATTATTGCCATTACTGAGATTATTGCCATTACTGATAGTATCGCCATTACTGACATTATCAACACTACTGAGATTGTCGCCATTACTGAGAATATCACCATTACTGAGATTATCGCCATTACCAAAAATATCACCATTACCGAGATTATCAACACTACTGAGAATATCTCAATTACTGAGAATATTGCCATTACTGAGATTATCGCCATTACCGAGATTATCACCATTACTGAGAATATTGCCATTACTGAGATTCTCAACATTAGTGAGATTATCGCCATTACTGAGACTATTGCCATTACTGAGATTATTGCAATGACTGAGATTATCACCATTACATGAGATTATCCGCATTATTGAGATTATTGACATTACTGAGATTATGGCCATTACTGAGATTGTCACCATTACAGAGATTATCCCCATTACTGAGAATATTACCATTACTGGGATTATCATCATTACGGAGATTATCGCCACTACTGAGAATATCACCATTACTGAGTTTACGACCATTACTGAGATTATCACCATTACTGAGAATATTGCCATTACTGAGATTATGACCTTTACTGAGATTATCACAATTACCAAGAATATCACGATTACCGAGAATATCACCATTACCGTGATTATCACCGTTACTGAGAATATTGCCATTATTGAGATTATCACCAATACTGAGAGTTTCGCCATTACTGAGATTATCACCATTAACGAGAACATCGCCATTACTGAGATTATCAACATTAGCAAGAATATCACCATTGCTGACATTAACACCATTAATGAGAATATCGCCATTACTGAGATTATCACCATTACCGAAAATATCACCATTACTGAGATTATCGCCATTAATGAGAATATCACCATTACTGAGATTATCACCATTACAGAGAATCTCACCATTACTGAGATTATCGCCTTTACTGAGATTATCGACATTGCTGCGACTTTCACCATTACTGAGATTATTGTCCTTACTGAAATTATCACCATTACTGAGATTATCACCATTACTGAGATTAATGCCATTACTTAGATTATCACCATTACTGAGATTATCGCCATTACTGAGATTATTGCCAGTACTGAGAGTATCGCCATTACTGACATTATCAACATTAGTGAGAATATCACCGTTACTGAGATTATCACCATTACTGAGAATATCAACATTACTGAGATTATCACCATTACTGAGAATATTGCCATTACTGAGATTTTCGCCATTACTGAGATTATCACCATTACTGTGAATATGACCATTAGTGAGATTATCACCATTACTGAGATTATTGCCTTTACTGAGATTCTCACCATTACTGAGATTATCACCATTACTGAGATTTTCACCTTTACTGAGATTATTGCCATTACTGAGATTATTGCCATTACTGACATTCTCACCATTACTGAGATTGTTGCGATTACAGAGATTATCCCCATTACTGAGATTATTACCATTACTGGGATTATCACCATTAGTCAGATTATCGCCACTACTGAGAATATCACCATTACTGAGAATATTGCCATTACTGAGATTATTTCCATTACTGTGATTATCACAATTACCGAGAATATCATTATTACCGAGAATATCACCATTACCAAGATTATCACCGTTATGGAGAATATTGCCTTTATTGAGATTATCACCATTACTGAGATTATCGCCATTACTGCGATGATCACCATTACCAAGAATATCGCCATTACGGAGATTAGAAACATTAGCGAGAATATCACCATTGCTGAGATTATCACCATTAATGAGAATATTGCCATTACTGAGATTATCGCCATTACTGAGATTATCACCATTACTGCGATTTTCACCATTACTGAGATTATTGCCAGTACTGAGAGTATCGCCATTACTGACATTATCAACATTAGTGAGAATATCACCGTTACTGAGATTATCACCATTACTGAGAATATCAACATTACTGAGATTTTCGCCATTACTGAGATTATCACCATTACTGTGAATATCACCATTAGTGAGATTATCACCATTACTGAGATTATTGCCTTTACTGAGATTCTCACCATTACTGAGATTATCACCATTACTGAGATTATCACCATTACTGAAATTGTTGCCATTACTGAGATTACTTCCATTACTGAGATTATCAGCATTATTGAGATTATTGCCATTACTGAGATTATTGCCATTACTGATAGTATCGCCATTACTGACACTATCAACATTACTGAGATTGTCGCCATTACTGAGAATATCACCATTACTGAGATTATCGCCATTACCAAAAATATCACCATTACCGAGATTATCAACACTACTGAGAATATCTCAATTACTGAGAATATTGCCATTACTGAGATTATCGCCATTACCGAGATTATCACCATTACTGAGAATATTGCCATTACTGAGATTCTCAACATTAGTGAGATTATCGCCATTACTGAGACTATTGCCATTACTGAGATTATTGCAATGACTGAGATTATCACCATTACTGAGATTATCACCATTATTGAGAATACCACCATTACTGAGATAATCACCATTACTGAGAATATCCCCATTACTGAGAATGTTGCCATGACTGAGAATATCACAACTACTAAGGTTATCGCCATTACTGAGATTATTGCCATTACTGAGATTATTGCCATCACTGAGATTATCTCCATTACTGAGATTATCACCATTACTGAGAACATCACCATTACTGAGATTATCACCATTACTGAGAACATCACCATTACTGAGATTATCACCATTACTGAGATTATTGCCATTATTAAGATTATCCCCATTACTGAGATTATTGCCATTGCTGAGATTCCAGCCATTACTGAGATTCTCGCCATTTCTGAGATTATCACCATTACTGATTTTATTGCCATTACTGAGATTATGGCCATTACTGAGATTATCACCATTACTGAGATTATCACCATTACTGAAATTGTTGCCATTACTGAGATTACTTCCATTACTGAAATTATCAGCATTATTGAGATTATTGCCATTACTGAGATTATTGCCATTACTGATAGTATCGCCATTACTGACATTATCAACACTACTGAGATTGTCGCCATTACTGAGAATATCACCATTACTGAGATTATCGCCATTACCAAAAATATCACCATTACCGAGATTATCAACACTACTGAGAATATCTCAATTACTGAGAATATTGCCATTACTGAGATTATCGCCATTACCGAGATTATCACCATTACTGAGAATATTGCCATTACTGAGATTCTCAACATTAGTGAGATTATCACCATTACTGAGACTATTGCCATTACTGAGATTATTGCAATGACTGAGATTATCACCATTACTGAGATTATCCGCATTATTGAGATTATTGACATTACTGAGATTATGGCCATTACTGAGATTGTCACCATTACAGAGATTATCCCCATTACTGAGAATATTACCATTACTGGGATTATCATCATTACGGAGATTATCGCCACTACTGAGAATATCACCATTACTGAGTTTACGACCATTACTGAGATTATCACCATTACTGAGAATATTGCCATTACTGAGATTATGACCTTTACTGAGATTATCACAATTACCAAGAATATCACGATTACCGAGAATATCACCATTACCGTGATTATCACCGTTACTGAGAATATTGCCATTATTGAGATTATCACCAATACTGAGAGTTTCGCCATTACTGAGATTATCACCATTAACGAGAACATCGCCATTACTGAGATTATCAACATTAGCAAGAATATCACCATTGCTGACATTAACACCATTAATGAGAATATCGCCATTACTGAGATTATCACCATTACCGAAAATATCACCATTACTGAGATTATCGCCATTAATGAGAATATCACCATTACTGAGATTATCACCATTACAGAGAATCTCACCATTACTGAGATTATCGCCTTTACTGAGATTATCGACATTGCTGCGACTTTCACCATTACTGAGATTATTGTCCTTACTGAAATTATCACCATTACTGAGATTATCACCATTACTGAGATTAATGCCATTACTTAGATTATCACCATTACTGAGATTATCGCCATTACTGAGATTATTGCCAGTACTGAGAGTATCGCCATTACTGACATTATCAACATTAGTGAGAATATCACCATTACTGAGATTATCACCATTACTGAGAATATCAACATTACTGAGATTATCACCATTACTGAGAATATTGCCATTACTGAGATTTTCGCCATTACTGAGATTATCACCATTACTGTGAATATCACCATTAGTGAGATTATCACAATTACTGAGATTATTGCCTTTACTGAGATTCTCACCATTACTGAGATTATCACCATTACTGAGATTATCACCATTACTGAAATTGTTGCCATTACTGAGATTACTTCCATTACTGAGATTATCAGCATTATTGAGATTATTGCCATTACTGAGATTATTGCCATTACTGATAGTATCGCCATTACTGACATTATCAACATTACTGAGATTGTCGCCATTACTGAGAATATCACCATTACTGAGATTATCGCCATTACCAAAAATATCACCATTACTGAGATTATCAACACTACTGAGAATATCTCAATTACTGAGAATATTGCCATTACTGAGATTATCGCCATTACCGAGATTATCACCATTACTGAGAATATTGCCATTACTGAGATTCTCAACATTAGTGGGATTATCGCCATTACTGAGACTATTGCCATTACTGAGATTATTGCAATGACTGAGATTATCACCATTACTGAGATTATCACCATTATTGAGAATACCACCATTACTGAGATAATCACCATTACTGAGAATATCCCCATTACTGAGAATGTTGCCATGACTGAGAATATCACAACTACTAAGGTTATCGCCATTACTGAGATTATTGCCATTACTGAGATTATTGCCATCACTGAGATTATCTCCATTACTGAGATTATCACCATTACTGAGAACATCACCATTACTGAGATTATCACCATTACTGAGAACATCACCATTACTGAGATTATCACCATTACTGAGATTATTGCCATTATTGAGATTATCCCCGTTACTGAGATTATTGCCATTGCTGAGATTCCAGCCATTACTGAGATTCTCGCCATTTCTGAGATTATCACCATTACTGATTTTATTGCCATTACTGAGATTATGGCCATTACTGAGATTATCACCATTACTGAGATTATCACCATTACTGAAATTGTTGCCATTACTGAGATTACTTCCATTACTGAGATTATCAGCATTATTGAGATTATTGCCATTACTGAGATTATTGCCATTACTGATAGTATCGCCATTACTGACATTATCAACACTACTGAGATTGTCGCCATTACTGAGAATATCACCATTACTGAGATTATCGCCATTACCAAAAATATCACCATTACCGAGATTATCAACACTACTGAGAATATCTCAATTACTGAGAATATTGCCATTACTGAGATTATCGCCATTACCGAGATTATCACCATTACTGAGAATATTGCCATTACTGAGATTCTCAACATTAGTGGGATTATCACCATTACTGAGACTATTGCCATTACTGAGATTATTGCAATGACTGAGATTATCACCATTACTGAGATTATCCGCATTATTGAGATTATTGACATTACTGAGATTATGGCCATTACTGAGATTGTCACCATTACAGAGATTATCCCCATTACTGAGAATATTACCATTACTGGGATTATCATCATTACGGAGATTATCGCCACTACTGAGAATATCACCATTACTGAGTTTACGACCATTACTGAGATTATCACCATTACTGAGAATATTGCCATTACTGAGATTATGACCTTTACTGAGATTATCACAATTACCAAGAATATCACGATTACCGAGAATATCACCATTACCGTGATTATCACCGTTACTGAGAATATTGCCATTATTGAGATTATCACCAATACTGAGAGTTTCACCATTACTGAGATTATCACCATTAACGAGAACATCGCCATTACTGAGATTATCAACATTAGCAAGAATATCACCATTGCTGACATTAACACCATTAATGAGAATATCGCCATTACTGAGATTATCACCATTACCGAAAATATCACCATTACTGAGATTATCGCCATTAATGAGAATATCACCATTACTGAGATTATCACCATTACAGAGAATCTCACCATTACTGAGATTATCGCCTTTACTGAGATTATCGACATTGCTGCGACTTTCACCATTACTGAGATTATTGTCCTTACTGAAATTATCACCATTACTGAGATTATCACCATTACTGAGATTAATGCCATTACTTAGATTATCACCATTACTGAGATTATCGCCATTACTGAGATTATTGCCAGTACTGAGAGTATCGCCATTACTGACATTATCAACATTAGTGAGAATATCACCGTTACTGAGATTATCACCATTACTGAGAATATCAACATTACTGAGATTATCACCATTACTGAGAATATTGCCATTACTGAGATTTTCGCCATTACTGAGATTATCACCATTACTGTGAATATCACCATTAGTGAGATTATCACCATTACTGAGATTATTGCCTTTACTGAGATTCTCACCATTACTGAGATTATCACCATTACTGAGATTATCACCATTACTGAAATTGTTGCCATTACTGAGATTACTTCCATTACTGAGATTATCAGCATTATTGAGATTATTGCCATTACTGAGATTATTGCCATTACTGATAGTATCGCCATTACTGACATTATCAACATTACTGAGATTGTCGCCATTACTGAGAATATCACCATTACTGAGATTATCGCCATTACCAAAAATATCACCATTACCGAGATTATCAACACTACTGAGAATATCTCAATTACTGAGAATATTGCCATTACTGAGATTATCGCCATTACCGAGATTATCACCATTACTGAGAATATTGCCATTACTGAGATTCTCAACATTAGTGAGATTATCGCCATTACTGAGACTATTGCCATTACTGAGATTATTGCAATGACTGAGATTATCACCATTACTGAGATTATCCGCATTATTGAGATTATTGACATTACTGAGATTATGGCCATTACTGAGATTGTCACCATTACAGAGATTGTCACCATTACAGAAATTATCCCCATTACTGAGAATATTACCATTACTGGGATTATCATCATTACGGAGATTATCGCCACTACTGAGAATATCACCATTACTGAGTTTACGACCATTACTGAGATTATCACCATTACTGAGAATATTGCCATTACTGAGATTATGACCTTTACTGAGATTATCACAATTACCAAGAATATCACGATTACCGAGAATATCACCATTACCGTGATTATCACCGTTACTGAGAATATTGCCATTATTGAGATTATCACCAATACTGAGAGTTTCGCCATTACTGAGATTATCACCATTAACGAGAACATCGCCATTACTGAGATTATCAACATTAGCAAGAATATCACCATTGCTGACATTAACACCATTAATGAGAATATCGCCATTACTGAGATTATCACCATTACCGAAAATATCACCATTACTGAGATTATCGCCATTAATGAGAATATCACCATTACTGAGATTATCACCATTACAGAGAATCTCACCATTACTGAGATTATCGCCTTTACTGAGATTATCGACATTGCTGCGACTTTCACCATTACTGAGATTATTGTCCTTACTGAAATTATCACCATTACTGAGATTATCACCATTACTGAGATTAATGCCATTACTTAGATTATCACCATTACTGAGATTATCGCCATTACTGAGATTATTGCCAGTACTGAGAGTATCGCCATTACTGACATTATCAACATTAGTGAGAATATCACCATTACTGAGATTATCACCATTACTGAGAATATCAACATTACTGAGATTATCACCATTACTGAGAATATTGCCATTACTGAGATTTTCGCCATTACTGAGATTATCACCATTACTGTGAATATCACCATTAGTGAGATTATCACCATTACTGAGATTATTGCCTTTACTGAGATTCTCACCATTACTGAGATTATCACCATTACTGAGATTATCACCATTACTGAAATTGTTGCCATTACTGAGATTACTTCCATTACTGAGATTATCAGCATTATTGAGATTATTGCCATTACTGAGATTATTGCCATTACTGATAGTATCGCCATTACTGACATTATCAACATTACTGAGATTGTCGCCATTACTGAGAATATCACCATTACTGAGATTATCGCCATTACCAAAAATATCACCATTACCGAGATTATCAACACTACTGAGAATATCTCAATTACTGAGAATATTGCCATTACTGAGATTATCGCCATTACCGAGATTATCACCATTACTGAGAATATTGCCATTACTGAGATTCTCAACATTAGTGGGATTATCGCCATTACTGAGACTATTGCCATTACTGAGATTATTGCAATGACTGAGATTATCACCATTACTGAGATTATCACCATTATTGAGAATACCACCATTACTGAGATAATCACCATTACTGAGAATATCCCCATTACTGAGAATGTTGCCATGACTGAGAATATCACAACTACTAAGGTTATCGCCATTACTGAGATTATTGCCATTACTGAGATTATTGCCATCACTGAGATTATCTCCATTACTGAGATTATCACCATTACTGAGAACATCACCATTACTGAGATTATCACCATTACTGAGAACATCACCATTACTGAGATTATCACCATTACTGAGATTATTGCCATTATTGAGATTATCCCCATTACTGAGATTATTGCCATTGCTGAGATTCCAGCCATTACTGAGATTCTCGCCATTTCTGAGATTATCACCATTACTGATTTTATTGCCATTACTGAGATTATGGCCATTACTGAGATTATCACCATTACTGAGATTATCACCATTACTGAAATTGTTGCCATTACTGAGATTACTTCCATTACTGAGATTATCAGCATTATTGAGATTATTGCCATTACTGAGATTATTGCCATTACTGATAGTATCGCCATTACTGACATTATCAACACTACTGAGATTGTCGCCATTACTGAGAATATCACCATTACTGAGATTATCGCCATTACCAAAAATATCACCATTACCGAGATTATCAACACTACTGAGAATATCTCAATTACTGAGAATATTGCCATTACTGAGATTATCGCCATTACCGAGATTATCACCATTACTGAGAATATTGCCATTACTGAGATTCTCAACATTAGTGAGATTATCACCATTACTGAGACTATTGCCATTACTGAGATTATTGCAATGACTGAGATTATCACCATTACTGAGATTATCCGCATTATTGAGATTATTGACATTACTGAGATTATGGCCATTACTGAGATTGTCACCATTACAGAGATTATCCCCATTACTGAGAATATTACCATTACTGGGATTATCATCATTACGGAGATTATCGCCACTACTGAGAATATCACCATTACTGAGTTTACGACCATTACTGAGATTATCACCATTACTGAGAATATTGCCATTACTGAGATTATGACCTTTACTGAGATTATCACAATTACCAAGAATATCACGATTACCGAGAATATCACCATTACCGTGATTATCACCGTTACTGAGAATATTGCCATTATTGAGATTATCACCAATACTGAGAGTTTCGCCATTACTGAGATTATCACCATTAACGAGAACATCGCCATTACTGAGATTATCAACATTAGCAAGAATATCACCATTGCTGACATTAACACCATTAATGAGAATATCGCCATTACTGAGATTATCACCATTACCGAAAATATCACCATTACTGAGATTATCGCCATTAATGAGAATATCACCATTACTGAGATTATCACCATTACAGAGAATCTCACCATTACTGAGATTATCGCCTTTACTGAGATTATCGACATTGCTGCGACTTTCACCATTACTGAGATTATTGTCCTTACTGAAATTATCACCATTACTGAGATTATCACCATTACTGAGATTAATGCCATTACTTAGATTATCACCATTACTGAGATTATCGCCATTACTGAGATTATTGCCAGTACTGAGAGTATCGCCATTACTGACATTATCAACATTAGTGAGAATATCACCGTTACTGAGATTATCACCATTACTGAGAATATCAACATTACTGAGATTATCACCATTACTGAGAATATTGCCATTACTGAGATTTTCGCCATTACTGAGATTATCACCATTACTGTGAATATCACCATTAGTGAGATTATCACCATTACTGAGATTATTGCCTTTACTGAGATTCTCACCATTACTGAGATTATCACCATTACTGAGATTATCACCATTACTGAAATTGTTGCCATTACTGAGATTACTTCCATTACTGAGATTATCAGCATTATTGAGATTATTGCCATTACTGAGATTATTGCCATTACTGATAGTATCGCCATTACTGACATTATCAACATTACTGAGATTGTCGCCATTACTGAGAATATCACCATTACTGAGATTATCGCCATTACCAAAAATATCACCATTACCGAGATTATCAACACTACTGAGAATATCTCAATTACTGAGAATATTGCCATTACTGAGATTATCGCCATTACCGAGATTATCACCATTACTGAGAATATTGCCATTACTGAGATTCTCAACATTAGTGAGATTATCGCCATTACTGAGACTATTGCCATTACTGAGATTATTGCAATGACTGAGATTATCACCATTACTGAGATTATCCGCATTATTGAGATTATTGACATTACTGAGATTATGGCCATTACTGAGATTGTCACCATTACAGAGATTGTCACCATTACAGAAATTATCCCCATTACTGAGAATATTACCATTACTGGGATTATCATCATTACGGAGATTATCGCCACTACTGAGAATATCACCATTACTGAGTTTACGACCATTACTGAGATTATCACCATTACTGAGAATATTGCCATTACTGAGATTATGACCTTTACTGAGATTATCACAATTACCAAGAATATCACGATTACCGAGAATATCACCATTACCGTGATTATCACCGTTACTGAGAATATTGCCATTATTGAGATTATCACCAATACTGAGAGTTTCGCCATTACTGAGATTATCACCATTAACGAGAACATCGCCATTACTGAGATTATCAACATTAGCAAGAATATCACCATTGCTGACATTAACACCATTAATGAGAATATCGCCATTACTGAGATTATCACCATTACCGAAAATATCACCATTACTGAGATTATCGCCATTAATGAGAATATCACCATTACTGAGATTATCACCATTACAGAGAATCTCACCATTACTGAGATTATCGCCTTTACTGAGATTATCGACATTGCTGCGACTTTCACCATTACTGAGATTATTGTCCTTACTGAAATTATCACCATTACTGAGATTATCACCATTACTGAGATTAATGCCATTACTTAGATTATCACCATTACTGAGATTATCGCCATTACTGAGATTATTGCCAGTACTGAGAGTATCGCCATTACTGACATTATCAACATTAGTGAGAATATCACCGTTACTGAGATTATCACCATTACTGAGAATATCAACATTACTGAGATTATCACCATTACTGAGAATATTGCCATTACTGAGATTTTCGCCATTACTGAGATTATCACCATTACTGTGAATATCACCATTAGTGAGATTATCACCATTACTGAGATTATTGCCTTTACTGAGATTCTCACCATTACTGAGATTATCACCATTACTGAGATTTTCACCTTTACTGAGATTATTGCCATTACTGAGATTATTGCCATTACTGACATTCTCACCATTACTGAGATTGTTGCGATTACAGAGATTATCCCCATTACTGAGATTATTACCATTACTGGGATTATCACCATTAGTCAGATTATCGCCACTACTGAGAATATCGCCATTACTGAGAATATTGCCATTACTGAGATTATTTCCATTACTGTGATTATCACAATTACCGAGAATATCATTATTACCGAGAATATCACCATTACCAAGATTATCACCGTTATGGAGAATATTGCCTTTATTGAGATTATCACCATTACTGAGATTATCGCCATTACTGCGATGATCACCATTACAAAGAATATCGCCATTACGGAGATTAGAAACATTAGCGAGAATATCACCATTGCTGAGATTATCACCATTAATGAGAATATTGCCATTACTGAGATTATCGCCATTACTGAGATTATCACCATTACTGCGATTTTCACCATTACTGAGATTATCACCATTACCGAACATATCACCATTACTGAGATTATCACCATTATTGAGAATATCACCATTACTGAGATAATCACCATTACTGAGAATATCCCCATTACTGAGAATGTTGCCATGACTGAGAATATCACAACTACTAAGGTTATCGCCATTACTGAGATTATTGCCATTACTGAGATTATTGCCATCACTGAGATTATCTCCATTACTGAGATTATCACCATTACTGAGAACATCACCATTACTGAGATTATCACCATTACTGAGAACATCACCATTACTGAGATTATCACCATTACTGAGATTATTGCCATTATTGAGATTATCCCCATTACTGAGATTATTGCCATTGCTGAGATTCCAGCCATTACTGAGATTCTCGCCATTTCTGAGATTATCACCATTACTGATTTTATTGCCATTACTGAGATTATGGCCATTACTGAGATTATCACCATTACTGAGATTATCACCATTACTGAAATTGTTGCCATTACTGAGATTACTTCCATTACTGAGATTATCAGCATTATTGAGATTATTGCCATTACTGAGATTATTGCCATTACTGATAGTATCGCCATTACTGACATTATCAACACTACTGAGATTGTCGCCATTACTGAGAATATCACCATTACTGAGATTATTGTCCTTACTGAAATTATCACCATTACTGAGATTATCACCATTACTGAGATTAATGCCATTACTTAGATTATCACCATTACTGAGATTATCGCCATTACTGAGATTATTGCCAGTACTGAGAGTATCGCCATTACTGACATTATCAACATTAGTGAGAATATCACCATTACTGAGATTATCACCATTACTGAGAATATCAACATTACTGAGATTATCACCATTACTGAGAATATTGCCATTACTGAGATTTTCGCCATTACTGAGATTATCACCATTACTGTGAATATCACCATTAGTGAGATTATCACCATTACTGAGATTATTGCCTTTACTGAGATTCTAACCATTACTGAGATTATCACCATTACTGAGATTATCACCATTACTGAAATTGTTGCCATTACTGAGATTACTTCCATTACTGAGATTATCAGCATTATTGAGATTATTGCCATTACTGAGATTATTGCCATTACTGATAGTATCGCCATTACTGACATTATCAACATTACTGAGATTGTCGCCATTACTGAGAATATCACCATTACTGAGATTATCGCCATTACCAAAAATATCACCATTACCGAGATTATCAACACTACTGAGAATATCTCAATTACTGAGAATATTGACATTACTGAGATTATCGCCATTACCGAGATTATCACCATTACTGAGAATATTGCCATTACTGAGATTCTCAACATTAGTGGGATTATCGCCATTACTGAGACTATTGCCATTACTGAGATTATTGCAATGACTGAGATTATCACCATTACTGAGATTATCACCATTATTGAGAATACCACCATTACTGAGATAATCACCATTACTGAGAATATCCCCATTACTGAGAATGTTGCCATGACTGAGAATATCACAACTACTAAGGTTATCGCCATTACTGAGATTATTGCCATTACTGAGATTATTGCCATCACTGAGATTATCACCATTACTGAGAACATCACCATTACTGAGATTATCACCATTACTGAGAACATCACCATTATTGAGATTATCACCATTACTGAGATTATTGCCATTATTGAGATTATCCCCATTACTGAGATTATTGCCATTGCTGAGATTCCAGCCATTACTGAGATTCTCGCCATTTCTGAGATTATCACCATTACTGATTTTATTGCCATTACTGAGATTATGGCCATTACTGAGATTATCACCATTACTGAGATTATCACCATTACTGAAATTGTTGCCATTACTGAGATTACTTCCATTACTGAGATTATCAGCATTATTGAGATTATTGCCATTACTGAGATTATTGCCATTACTGATAGTATCGCCATTACTGACATTATCAACACTACTGAGATTGTCGCCATTACTGAGAATATCACCATTACTGAGATTATCGCCATTACCAAAAATATCACCATTACCGAGATTATCAACACTACTGAGAATATCTCAATTACTGAGAATATTGCCATTACTGAGATTATCGCCATTACCGAGATTATCACCATTACTGAGAATATTGCCATTACTGAGATTCTCAACATTAGTGAGATTATCACCATTACTGAGACTATTGCCATTACTGAGATTATTGCAATGACTGAGATTATCACCATTACTGAGATTATCCGCATTATTGAGATTATTGACATTACTGAGATTATGGCCATTACTGAGATTGTCACCATTACAGAGATTATCCCCATTACTGAGAATATTACCATTACTGGGATTATCATCATTACGGAGATTATCGCCACTACTGAGAATATCACCATTACTGAGTTTACGACCATTACTGAGATTATCACCATTACTGAGAATATTGCCATTACTGAGATTATGACCTTTACTGAGATTATCACAATTACCAAGAATATCACGATTACCGAGAATATCACCATTACCGTGATTATCACCATTACTGAGAATATTGCCATTATTGAGATTATCACCAATACTGAGAGTTTCGCCATTACTGAGATTATCACCATTAACGAGAACATCGCCATTACTGAGATTATCAACATTAGCAAGAATATCACCATTGCTGACATTAACACCATTAATGAGAATATCGCCATTACTGAGATTATCACCATTACCGAAAATATCACCATTACTGAGATTATCGCCATTAATGAGAATATCACCATTACTGAGATTATCACCATTACAGAGAATCTCACCATTACTGAGATTATCGCCTTTACTGAGATTATCGACATTGCTGCGACTTTCACCATTACTGAGATTATTGTCCTTACTGAAATTATCACCATTACTGAGATTATCACCATTACTGAGATTAATGCCATTACTTAGATTATCACCATTACTGAGATTATCGCCATTACTGAGATTATTGCCAGTACTGAGAGTATCGCCATTACTGACATTATCAACATTAGTGAGAATATCACCGTTACTGAGATTATCACCATTACTGAGAATATCAACATTACTGAGATTATCACCATTACTGAGAATATTGCCATTACTGAGATTTTCGCCATTACTGAGATTATCACCATTACTGTGAATATCACCATTAGTGAGATTATCACCATTACTGAGATTATTGCCTTTACTGAGATTCTCACCATTACTGAGATTATCACCATTACTGAGATTATCACCATTACTGAAATTGTTGCCATTACTGAGATTACTTCCATTACTGAGATTATCAGCATTATTGAGATTATTGCCATTACTGAGATTATTGCCATTACTGATAGTATCGCCATTACTGACATTATCAACATTACTGAGATTGTCGCCATTACTGAGAATATCACCATTACTGAGATTATCGCCATTACCAAAAATATCACCATTACCGAGATTATCAACACTACTGAGAATATCTCAATTACTGAGAATATTGCCATTACTGAGATTATCGCCATTACCGAGATTATCACCATTACTGAGAATATTGCCATTACTGAGATTCTCAACATTAGTGAGATTATCGCCATTACTGAGACTATTGCCATTACTGAGATTATTGCAATGACTGAGATTATCACCATTACTGAGATTATCCGCATTATTGAGATTATTGACATTACTGAGATTATGGCCATTACTGAGATTGTCACCATTACAGAGATTGTCACCATTACAGAAATTATCCCCATTACTGAGAATATTACCATAACTGGGATTATCATCATTACGGAGATTATCGCCACTACTGAGAATATCACCATTACTGAGTTTACGACCATTACTGAGATTATCACCATTACTGAGAATATTGCCATTACTGAGATTATGACCTTTACTGAGATTATCACAATTACCAAGAATATCACGATTACCGAGAATATCACCATTACCGTGATTATCACCGTTACTGAGAATATTGCCATTATTGAGATTATCACCAATACTGAGAGTTTCGCCATTACTGAGATTATCACCATTAACGAGAACATCGCCATTACTGAGATTATCAACATTAGCAAGAATATCACCATTGCTGACATTAACACCATTAATGAGAATATCGCCATTACTGAGATTATCACCATTACCGAAAATATCACCATTACTGAGATTATCGCCATTAATGAGAATATCACCATTACTGAGATTATCACCATTACAGAGAATCTCACCATTACTGAGATTATCGCCTTTACTGAGATTATCGACATTGCTGCGACTTTCACCATTACTGAGATTATTGTCCTTACTGAAATTATCACCATTACTGAGATTATCACCATTACTGAGATTAATGCCATTACTTAGATTATCACCATTACTGAGATTATCGCCATTACTGAGATTATTGCCAGTACTGAGAGTATCGCCATTACTGACATTATCAACATTAGTGAGAATATCACCGTTACTGAGATTATCACCATTACTGAGAATATCAACATTACTGAGATTATCACCATTACTGAGAATATTGCCATTACTGAGATTTTCGCCATTACTGAGATTATCACCATTACTGTGAATATCACCATTAGTGAGATTATCACCATTACTGAGATTATTGCCTTTACTGAGATTCTCACCATTACTGAGATTATCACCATTACTGAGATTTTCACCTTTACTGAGATTATTGCCATTACTGAGATTATTGCCATTACTGACATTCTCACCATTACTGAGATTGTTGCGATTACAGAGATTATCCCCATTACTGAGATTATTACCATTACTGGGATTATCACCATTAGTCAGATTATCGCCACTACTGAGAATATCACCATTACTGAGAATATTGCCATTACTGAGATTATTTCCATTACTGTGATTATCACAATTACCGAGAATATCATTATTACCGAGAATATCACCATTACCAAGATTATCACCGTTATGGAGAATATTGCCTTTATTGAGATTATCACCATTACTGAGATTATCGCCATTACTGCGATGATCACCATTACCAAGAATATCGCCATTACGGAGATTAGAAACATTAGCGAGAATATCACCATTGCTGAGATTATCACCATTAATGAGAATATTGCCATTACTGAGATTATCGCCATTACTGAGATTATCACCATTACTGCGATTTTCACCATTACTGAGATTATCACCATTACCGAACATATCACCATTACTGAGATTATCACCATTATTGAGAATATCACCATTACTGAGATAATCACCATTACTGAGAATATCCCCATTACTGAGAATGTTGCCATGACTGAGAATATCACAACTACTAAGGTTATCGCCATTACTGAGATTATTGCCATTACTGAGATTATTGCCATCACTGAGATTATCTCCATTACTGAGATTATCACCATTACTGAGAACATCACCATTACTGAGATTATCACCATTACTGAGAACATCACCATTACTGAGATTATCACCATTACTGAGATTATTGCCATTATTGAGATTATCCCCATTACTGAGATTATTGCCATTGCTGAGATTCCAGCCATTACTGAGATTCTCGCCATTTCTGAGATTATCACCATTACTGATTTTATTGCCATTACTGAGATTATGGCCATTACTGAGATTATCACCATTACTGAGATTATCACCATTACTGAAATTGTTGCCATTACTGAGATTACTTCCATTACTGAGATTATCAGCATTATTGAGATTATTGCCATTACTGAGATTATTGCCATTACTGATAGTATCGCCATTACTGACATTATCAACACTACTGAGATTGTCGCCATTACTGAGAATATCACCATTACTGAGATTATCGCCATTACCAAAAATATCACCATTACCGAGATTATCAACACTACTGAGAATATCTCAATTACTGAGAATATTGCCATTACTGAGATTATCGCCATTACCGAGATTATCACCATTACTGAGAATATTGCCATTACTGAGATTCTCAACATTAGTGAGATTATCGCCATTACTGAGACTATTGCCATTACTGAGATTATTGCAATGACTGAGATTATCACCATTACTGAGATTATCCGCATTATTGAGATTATTGACATTATTGAGATTATGGCCATTACTGAGATTGTCACCATTACAGAGATTATCCCCATTACTGAGAATATTACCATTACTGGGATTATCATCATTACGGAGATTATCGCCACTACTGAGAATATCACCATTACTGAGTTTACGACCATTACTGAGATTATCACCATTACTGAGAATATTGCCATTACTGAGATTATGACCTTTACTGAGATTATCACAATTACCAAGAATATCACGATTACCGAGAATATCACCATTACCGTGATTATCACCGTTACTGAGAATATTGCCATTATTGAGATTATCACCAATACTGAGAGTTTCGCCATTACTGAGATTATCACCATTAACGAGAACATCGCCATTACTGAGATTATCAACATTAGCAAGAATATCACCATTGCTGACATTAACACCATTAATGAGAATATCGCCATTACTGAGATTATCACCATTACCGAAAATATCACCATTACTGAGATTATCGCCATTAATGAGAATATCACCATTACTGAGATTATCACCATTACAGAGAATCTCACCATTACTGAGATTATCGCCTTTACTGAGATTATCGACATTGCTGCGACTTTCACCATTACTGAGATTATTGTCCTTACTGAAATTATCACCATTACTGAGATTATCACCATTACTGAGATTAATGCCATTACTTAGATTATCACCATTACTGAGATTATCGCCATTACTGAGATTATTGCCAGTACTGAGAGTATCGCCATTACTGACATTATCAACATTAGTGAGAATATCACCGTTACTGAGATTATCACCATTACTGAGAATATCAACATTACTGAGATTATCACCGTTACTGAGAATATTGCCATTACTGAGATTTTCGCCATTACTGAGATTATCACCATTACTGTGAATATCACCATTAGTGAGATTATCACCATTACTGAGATTATTGCCTTTACTGAGATTCTCACCATTACTGAGATTATCACCATTACTGAGATTTTCACCTTTACTGAGATTATTGCCATTACTGAGATTATTGCCATTACTGACATTCTCACCATTACTGAGATTGTTGCGATTACAGAGATTATCCCCATTACTGAGATTATTACCATTACTGGGATTATCACCATTAGTCAGATTATCGCCACTACTGAGAATATCACCATTACTGAGAATATTGCCATTACTGAGATTATTTCCATTACTGTGATTATCACAATTACCGAGAATATCATTATTACCGAGAATATCACCATTACCAAGATTATCACCGTTATGGAGAATATTGCCTTTATTGAGATTATCACCATTACTGAGATTATCGCCATTACTGCGATGATCACCATTACCAAGAATATCGCCATTACGGAGATTAGAAACATTAGCGAGAATATCACCATTGCTGAGATTATCACCATTAATGAGAATATTGCCATTACTGAGATTATCGCCATTACTGAGATTATCACCATTACTGCGATTTTCACCATTACTGAGATTATCACCATTACCGAACATATCACCATTACTGAGATTATCACCATTATTGAGAATATCACCATTACTGAGATAATCACCATTACTGAGAATATCCCCATTACTGAGAATGTTGCCATGACTGAGAATATCACAACTACTAAGGTTATCGCCATTACTGAGATTATTGCCATTACTGAGATTATTGCCATCACTGAGATTATCTCCATTACTGAGATTATCACCATTACTGAGAACATCACCATTACTGAGATTATCACCATTACTGAGAACATCACCATTACTGAGATTATCACCATTACTGAGATTATTGCCATTATTGAGATTATCCCCATTACTGAGATTATTGCCATTGCTGAGATTCCAGCCATTACTGAGATTCTCGCCATTTCTGAGATTATCACCATTACTGATTTTATTGCCATTACTGAGATTATGGCCATTACTGAGATTATCACCATTACTGAGATTATCACCATTACTGAAATTGTTGCCATTACTGAGATTACTTCCATTACTGAGATTATCAGCATTATTGAGATTATTGCCATTACTGAGATTATTGCCATTACTGATAGTATCGCCATTACTGACATTATCAACACTACTGAGATTGTCGCCATTACTGAGAATATCACCATTACTGAGATTATCGCCATTACCAAAAATATCACCATTACCGAGATTATCAACACTACTGAGAATATCTCAATTACTGAGAATATTGCCATTACTGAGATTATCGCCATTACCGAGATTATCACCATTACTGAGAATATTGCCATTACTGAGATTCTCAACATTAGTGAGATTATCGCCATTACTGAGACTATTGCCATTACTGAGATTATTGCAATGACTGAGATTATCACCATTACTGAGATTATCCGCATTATTGAGATTATTGACATTATTGAGATTATGGCCATTACTGAGATTGTCACCATTACAGAGATTATCCCCATTACTGAGAATATTACCATTACTGGGATTATCATCATTACGGAGATTATCGCCACTACTGAGAATATCACCATTACTGAGTTTACGACCATTACTGAGATTATCACCATTACTGAGAATATTGCCATTACTGAGATTATGACCTTTACTGAGATTATCACAATTACCAAGAATATCACGATTACCGAGAATATCACCATTACCGTGATTATCACCGTTACTGAGAATATTGCCATTATTGAGATTATCACCAATACTGAGAGTTTCGCCATTACTGAGATTATCACCATTAACGAGAACATCGCCATTACTGAGATTATCAACATTAGCAAGAATATCACCATTGCTGACATTAACACCATTAATGAGAATATCGCCATTACTGAGATTATCACCATTACCGAAAATATCACCATTACTGAGATTATCGCCATTAATGAGAATATCACCATTACTGAGATTATCACCATTACAGAGAATCTCACCATTACTGAGATTATCGCCTTTACTGAGATTATCGACATTGCTGCGACTTTCACCATTACTGAGATTATTGTCCTTACTGAAATTATCACCATTACTGAGATTATCACCATTACTGAGATTAATGCCATTACTTAGATTATCACCATTACTGAGATTATCGCCATTACTGAGATTATTGCCAGTACTGAGAGTATCGCCATTACTGACATTATCAACATTAGTGAGAATATCACCGTTACTGAGATTATCACCATTACTGAGAATATCAACATTACTGAGATTATCACCGTTACTGAGAATATTGCCATTACTGAGATTTTCGCCATTACTGAGATTATCACCATTACTGTGAATATCACCATTAGTGAGATTATCACCATTACTGAGATTATTGCCTTTACTGAGATTCTCACCATTACTGAGATTATCACCATTACTGAGATTTTCACCTTTACTGAGATTATTGCCATTACTGAGATTATTGCCATTACTGACATTCTCACCATTACTGAGATTGTTGCGATTACAGAGATTATCCCCATTACTGAGATTATTACCATTACTGGGATTATCACCATTAGTCAGATTATCACCACTACTGAGAATATCACCATTACTGAGAATATTGCCATTACTGAGATTATTTCCATTACTGTGATTATCACAATTACCGAGAATATCATTATTACCGAGAATATCACCATTACCAAGATTATCACCGTTATGGAGAATATTGCCTTTATTGAGATTATCACCATTACTGAGATTATCGCCATTACTGCGATGATCACCATTACCAAGAATATCGCCATTACGGAGATTAGAAACATTAGCGAGAATATCACCATTGCTGAGATTATCACCATTAATGAGAATATTGCCATTACTGAGATTATCGCCATTACTGAGATTATCACCATTACTGCGATTTTCACCATTACTGAGATTATCACCATTACCGAACATATCACCATTACTGAGATTATCACCATTATTGAGAATATCACCATTGCTGAGATAATCACCATTACTGAGAATATCCCCATTACTGAGAATGTTGCCATGACTGAGAATATCACAACTACTAAGGTTATCGCCATTACTGAGATTATTGCCATTACTGAGATTATTGCCATCACTGAGATTATCTCCATTACTGAGATTATCACCATTACTGAGAACATCACCATTACTGAGATTATCACCATTACTGAGAACATCACCATTACTGAGATTATCACCATTACTGAGATTATTGCCATTATTGAGATTATCCCCATTACTGAGATTATTGCCATTGCTGAGATTCCAGCCATTACTGAGATTCTCGCCATTTCTGAGATTATCACCATTACTGATTTTATTGCCATTACTGAGATTATGGCCATTACTGAGATTATCACCATTACTGAGATTATCACCATTACTGAAATTGTTGCCATTACTGAGATTACTTCCATTACTGAGATTATCAGCATTATTGAGATTATTGCCATTACTGAGATTATTGCCATTACTGATAGTATCGCCATTACTGACATTATCAACATTACTGAGATTGTCGCCATTACTGAGAATATCACCATTACTGAGATTATCGCCATTACCAAAAATATCACCATTACCGAGATTATCAACACTACTGAGAATATCTCAATTACTGAGAATATTGCCATTACTGAGATTATCGCCATTACCGAGATTATCACCATTACTGAGAATATTGCCATTACTGAGATTCTCAACATTAGTGAGATTATCGCCATTACTGAGACTATTGCCATTACTGAGATTATTGCAATGACTGAGATTATCACCATTACTGAGATTATCCGCATTATTGAGATTATTGACATTACTGAGATTATGGCCATTACTGAGATTGTCACCATTACAGAGATTATCCCCATTACTGAGAATATTACCATTACTGGGATTATCATCATTACGGAGATTATCGCCACTACTGAGAATATCACCATTACTGAGTTTACGACCATTACTGAGATTATCACCATTACTGAGAATATTGCCATTACTGAGATTATGACCTTTACTGAGATTATCACAATTACCAAGAATATCACGATTACCGAGAATATCACCATTACCGTGATTATCACCGTTACTGAGAATATTGCCATTATTGAGATTATCACCAATACTGAGAGTTTCGCCATTACTGAGATTATCACCATTAACGAGAACATCGCCATTACTGAGATTATCAACATTAGCAAGAATATCACCATTGCTGACATTAACACCATTAATGAGAATATCGCCATTACTGAGATTATCACCATTACCGAAAATATCACCATTACTGAGATTATCGCCATTAATGAGAATATCACCATTACTGAGATTATCACCATTACAGAGAATCTCACCATTACTGAGATTATCGCCTTTACTGAGATTATCGACATTGCTGCGACTTTCACCATTACTGAGATTATTGTCCTTACTGAAATTATCACCATTACTGAGATTATCACCATTACTGAGATTAATGCCATTACTTAGATTATCACCATTACTGAGATTATCGCCATTACTGAGATTATTGCCAGTACTGAGAGTATCGCCATTACTGACATTATCAACATTAGTGAGAATATCACCGTTACTGAGATTATCACCATTACTGAGAATATCAACATTACTGAGATTATCACCATTACTGAGAATATTGCCATTACTGAGATTTTCGCCATTACTGAGATTATCACCATTACTGTGAATATCACCATTAGTGAGATTATCACCATTACTGAGATTATTGCCTTTACTGAGATTCTCACCATTACTGAGATTATCACCATTACTGAGATTTTCACCTTTACTGAGATTATTGCCATTACTGAGATTATTGCCATTACTGACATTCTCACCATTACTGAGATTATTGCGATTACAGAGATTATCCGCATTACTGAGATTATTACCATTACTGGGATTATCACCATTAGTCAGATTATCACCACTACTGAGAATATCACCATTACTGAGAATATTGCCATTACTGAGATTATTTCCATTACTGTGATTATCACAATTACCGAGAATATCACTATTACCGAGAATATCACCATTACCAAGATTATCACTGTTATGGAAAATATTGCCTTTATTGAGATTATCACCATTACTGAGATTATCGCCATTACTGCGATGATCACCATTACCAAGAATATCGCCATTACGGAGATTAGAAACATTAGCGAGAATATCACCATTGCTGAGATTATCACCATTAATGAGAATATTGCCATTACTGAGATTATCGCCATTACTGAGATTATCACCATTACTGCGATTTTCACCATTACTGAGATTATCACCATTACCGAACATATCACCATTACTGAGAATATCCCCATTACTGAGAATGTTGCCATGACTGAGAATATCACAACTACTAAGGTTATCGCCATTACTGAAATTATTGCCATTACTGAGATTATTGCCATCACTGAGATTATCACCATTACTGAGAATATCACCATTACTGAGATTATCACCATTACTGAGATTATCACCATTACTGAGAATATCACCATTACTGAAATTATCACCATTACTGAGATTATTGCCATTATTGAGATTATCCCCATTACTGAGATTATTGCCATTGCTGAGATTCCAGCCATTACTGAGATTCTCGCCATTTCTGAGATTATCGCCATTACTGATTTTATTGCCATTACTGAGATTATGGCCATTACTGAGATTATCACCATTACTGAGATTATCACCATTACTGAAATTGTTGCCATTACTGAGATTATTTCCATTACTGAGATTATCACCATTATTGCAATAATTGCCATTACTGAGATTATCACCATTACTGAGATTATCACCATTACTGAGATTATCACCATTACCGAGAATATCGACATTACTGAGATTATCAACTTTAGCAAGAATATCAACATTGCTGAGATTATCAACATTAATGAGAATATCGCCATTACTGAAAAATTCACCATTAGCGAGAATATCGCCATTACTGAGATTATCAACATTACAGAAAATATCTCCGTTACAGAGAAAGTCGCCATTACTGAGATTCTCAACATTAGTGAGATTATCACCATTACTAAGATTATCACCATTACTGAGATTATCGCCATTACTGATAATATCGCCATTACTGAGATTCTCAAAATTACTGAGATTATTGCCATTACTAATATTATTGCCATTACTGAGATTATCGCCATTACTGAGATTTTCACCATAACTGAAATTATTGCCATTACTGAAATTATCACCGTTACTGAGATTATAACCATTACTGATATTAATGCCATTACTGAGATTATCACCATTAGTGAGATTATCACCATTACTGAGATTATCGCCATTACTGAGATTATTGCCATTACTGATAGTATCGCCATTACTGACATTATCAACATTAGTGAGAATATCACCGTTACTGAGATTATCACCATTACTGAGAATATCAACATTACTGAGATTGTCGCCATTACTGAGAATATCACCATTACTGAGATTATCACCATTACCGAGAATATCACCATTACCGAGATTATCAACGCTACTGAGAATATCACAATTACTGAGAATATTGCCATTACTGAGATTATCGCCATTACCGAGATTATCACCATTACTGAGAATATCACAATTACTGAGAATATCACCATTACTGAGATTATTGCCATTACTGAGATTCTCACCATTAGTGAGATTATCGCCATTACTGAGACTATTGCCATTACTGAGATTATTGCCATGACTGAGATTATCACCATTAATGAGATTATCCACATTACTGAGATTATTGACATTACTGAGATTATCGCCATTACTGAGATTCTCACCATTACAGACATTATGCCCATTACTGAGCTTATTACCATTACTGGGATTATCATCATTACTGAGAATATTGCCATTACTGAGATTGTGACCTTTACTGAGATTGTCACAATTACGGAGAGTATCACAATTACCGAGAATATCACCATTACCGAGATTATCACCGTTACTGAGAATATTGGCATTATTGAGATAATCACCAATACTGAGAGTTTCGCCATTACTGAGATTATCACCATTAACGAGAATATCGCCATTACTGAGATTATCAACATTAGCAAGAATATCACCATTGCTGACATTATCACCATTAATGAGAATACCGCCATGACTGAGATTATCACCATTAGCGAGAATATCGCCATTACTGAGATTATCACCATTACCGAAAATATCACCATTACTGAGATTATCGCCATTACTGAGAATATCACCATTACTGAGATTATCACCATTACTGAGAATATCACCATTACTGAGATTATCGCCATTACTGAGATTATTGCCATTAGTGAGATTATCGCCTTTCCTGAGGTTATCGACATTACTGCGATTTTCACCATTACTGAGATTATTGCCATTACTGAAATTATCACCATTACTGAGATTATCACCATTACAGAGATTAATGCCATTACTGAGATTATCACCATTACTGAGATTATCGCCATTACTGAGATTATTGCCAGTACTGAGCGTATCGCCATTACTGACATTATCAACATTAGTGAGAATATCACCGTTACTGAGATTATCACCATTACTGAGAATATCAACATTACTGAGATGATCACCATTACTGAGAATATTGCCATTACTGAGATTATCGCCATTACTGAGATTATCACCATTACTGTGAATATCACCAGTACTGAGATTCTCACCATTACTGAGATTATCACCATTCCTGAGATTTTCACCTTTACTGAGATTATTGCCATTACTGAGATTATTGCCATTACTGAGATTATCACAATTACCGAGAATATCACTATTACCGAGAATATCACCATTACCAAGATTATCACCATTATGGAGAATATTGCCTTTATTGAGATTATCACCATTACTGAGATTATCGCCATTACTGCGATGATCACCACTACCAAGAATATCGCCATTACTGAGATTATAAACATTAGCGAGAATATCACCTTTGCTGAGATTATCACCATTAATGAGAATATTGCCATTACTGAGATTATCACCATGAGCAAGAATATTGCCATTACTGAGATTATCACCATTACTGAGATTATCACCATTACTGCGATTTTCACCATTACTGGGATTATCACCATTACCGAACATATCACCATTACTGAGATTATCACCATTACTGAGAATATCACCATTACTGAGAATGTTGCCATTACTGAGAATATCACAACTACTAAGATTATCGCCATTACTGAGATTATCGCCATTACTGAGATTTTTGCCATTACTCACATTATTGCCATTACTGAGATTATCTCCATTACTGAGATTATCACCATTACTGAGAACATCACGATTACTGAGATTATCACCATTACTGAGAATATCACCATTACTGAGATTATCACCATTACTGAGATTATTGCCATTATTGAGATTATTGCCATTAAAGATATTATCACCATTACTGAGAATATCACAATTACTGAGAATATCGCCATTACTGAGATTATTGCCATTACTCAGATTATGACCATTACTGAGATTATCCCCATTACTGAGATAATCGCCATTGCTGAGATTCCCTCCATTACTGAGATTATCACCTTTATCGAGAATATCACCATTACTGAGATTATGGCCATTACTGAGATTTTCTCCATTACAGAGAATATCACCATTACTGAGATTATCACCATTACTAAGAATGTCTCCATTAGGTAGAATGTTGCCATTAGTGAGGATATCACCATTACTGAGATTAACGCTTTTACTAAGATTATTCCCATTACTGATAATATTGCCATAACTGAGATTATTTCCATTACTGGGATTATTGAAATTACTGAGATTATCACTATTACTGAGATTATCACCATTACTGAGATTATCATCATTACTGAGATATCACCATTACTGAGAATGTCGACATTACTGAGAATATCACTATTACTGAGATTATCACCATTACTGAAATGATTGCCATTACTGAGATTATCGCCATTACTGAGATCATTGCCATTACTGAGATTATTGTCTTTACTGAGATTATCACCAATACTAAGATTAACGCCATTACTGAGAATATCCCATTACTGAGATTATCACCATTACTGACATTATCACCATTACTGTGAACGTTGCAATTACTGAGAATAGCACCATTACTGAAATTATCACCATTACTGAGGATATCACCATTATCGATAATATCACCATTACTTAGATTATCACCATTACTGAGATTATCACCATTAATTACTGAGATTATCACCTTTACAGAGAATATCACATTACTGAGAATGTCGCCATTACTGAGATTATCACCATTACTGAGAACATCACCATTACTGAGATTATCACCATTACTGAGAACATCACCATTACTGAGATTATCACCATTACTGAGATTATTGCCATTATTGAGATTATCCCCATTACTGAGATTATTGCCATTGCTGAGATTCCAGCCATTACTGAGATTCTCGCCATTTCTGAGATTATCACCATTACTGATTTTATTGCCATTACTGAGATTATGGCCATTACTGAGATTATCACCATTACTGAGATTATCACCATTACTGAAATTGTTGCCATTACTGAGATTACTTCCATTACTGAGATTATCAGCATTATTGAGATTATTGCCATTACTGAGATTATTGCCATTACTGATAGTATCGCCATTACTGACATTATCAACACTACTGAGATTGTCGCCATTACTGAGAATATCACCATTACTGAGATTATCGCCATTACCAAAAATATCACCATTACCGAGATTATCAACACTACTGAGAATATCTCAATTACTGAGAATATTGCCATTACTGAGATTATCGCCATTACCGAGATTATCACCATTACTGAGAATATTGCCATTACTGAGATTCTCAACATTAGTGAGATTATCGCCATTACTGAGACTATTGCCATTACTGAGATTATTGCAATGACTGAGATTATCACCATTACTGAGATTATCCGCATTATTGAGATTATTGACATTATTGAGATTATGGCCATTACTGAGATTGTCACCATTACAGAGATTATCCCCATTACTGAGAATATTACCATTACTGGGATTATCATCATTACGGAGATTATCGCCACTACTGAGAATATCACCATTACTGAGTTTACGACCATTACTGAGATTATCACCATTACTGAGAATATTGCCATTACTGAGATTATGACCTTTACTGAGATTATCACAATTACCAAGAATATCACGATTACCGAGAATATCACCATTACCGTGATTATCACCGTTACTGAGAATATTGCCATTATTGAGATTATCACCAATACTGAGAGTTTCGCCATTACTGAGATTATCACCATTAACGAGAACATCGCCATTACTGAGATTATCAACATTAGCAAGAATATCACCATTGCTGACATTAACACCATTAATGAGAATATCGCCATTACTGAGATTATCACCATTACCGAAAATATCACCATTACTGAGATTATCGCCATTAATGAGAATATCACCATTACTGAGATTATCACCATTACAGAGAATCTCACCATTACTGAGATTATCGCCTTTACTGAGATTATCGACATTGCTGCGACTTTCACCATTACTGAGATTATTGTCCTTACTGAAATTATCACCATTACTGAGATTATCACCATTACTGAGATTAATGCCATTACTTAGATTATCACCATTACTGAGATTATCGCCATTACTGAGATTATTGCCAGTACTGAGAGTATCGCCATTACTGACATTATCAACATTAGTGAGAATATCACCGTTACTGAGATTATCACCATTACTGAGAATATCAACATTACTGAGATTATCACCGTTACTGAGAATATTGCCATTACTGAGATTTTCGCCATTACTGAGATTATCACCATTACTGTGAATATCACCATTAGTGAGATTATCACCATTACTGAGATTATTGCCTTTACTGAGATTCTCACCATTACTGAGATTATCACCATTACTGAGATTTTCACCTTTACTGAGATTATTGCCATTACTGAGATTATTGCCATTACTGACATTCTCACCATTACTGAGATTGTTGCGATTACAGAGATTATCCCCATTACTGAGATTATTACCATTACTGGGATTATCACCATTAGTCAGATTATCACCACTACTGAGAATATCACCATTACTGAGAATATTGCCATTACTGAGATTATTTCCATTACTGTGATTATCACAATTACCGAGAATATCATTATTACCGAGAATATCACCATTACCAAGATTATCACCGTTATGGAGAATATTGCCTTTATTGAGATTATCACCATTACTGAGATTATCGCCATTACTGCGATGATCACCATTACCAAGAATATCGCCATTACGGAGATTAGAAACATTAGCGAGAATATCACCATTGCTGAGATTATCACCATTAATGAGAATATTGCCATTACTGAGATTATCGCCATTACTGAGATTATCACCATTACTGCGATTTTCACCATTACTGAGATTATCACCATTACCGAACATATCACCATTACTGAGATTATCACCATTATTGAGAATATCACCATTGCTGAGATAATCACCATTACTGAGAATATCCCCATTACTGAGAATGTTGCCATGACTGAGAATATCACAACTACTAAGGTTATCGCCATTACTGAGATTATTGCCATTACTG
The DNA here is from genome assembly GCA_026770705.1 of Isurus oxyrinchus. NCBI lineage: Eukaryota > Metazoa > Chordata > Chondrichthyes > Lamniformes > Lamnidae > Isurus > Isurus oxyrinchus. The sequence goes on along the minus strand of JANJGN010001016.1, from coordinate 112,259 downwards.
AGATTATTGCCATCACTGAGATTATCTCCATTACTGAGATTATCACCATTACTGAGAACATCACCATTACTGAGATTATCACCATTACTGAGAACATCACCATTACTGAGATTATCACCATTACTGAGATTATTGCCATTATTGAGATTATCCCCATTACTGAGATTATTGCCATTGCTGAGATTCCAGCCATTACTGAGATTCTCGCCATTTCTGAGATTATCACCATTACTGATTTTATTGCCATTACTGAGATTATGGCCATTACTGAGATTATCACCATTACTGAGATTATCACCATTACTGAAATTGTTGCCATTACTGAGATTACTTCCATTACTGAGATTATCAGCATTATTGAGATTATTGCCATTACTGAGATTATTGCCATTACTGATAGTGTCGCCATTACTGACATTATCAACATTACTGAGATTGTCGCCATTACTGAGAATATCACCATTACTGAGATTATCGCCATTACCAAAAATATCACCATTACCGAGATTATCAACACTACTGAGAATATCTCAATTACTGAGAATATTGCCATTACTGAGATTATCGCCATTACCGAGATTATCACCATTACTGAGAATATTGCCATTACTGAGATTCTCAACATTAGTGAGATTATCGCCATTACTGAGACTATTGCCATTACTGAGATTATTGCAATGACTGAGATTATCACCATTACTGAGATTATCCGCATTATTGAGATTATTGACATTACTGAGATTATGGCCATTACTGAGATTGTCACCATTACAGAGATTATCCCCATTACTGAGAATATTACCATTACTGGGATTATCATCATTACGGAGATTATCGCCACTACTGAGAATATCACCATTACTGAGTTTACGACCATTACTGAGATTATCACCATTACTGAGAATATTGCCATTACTGAGATTATGACCTTTACTGAGATTATCACAATTACCAAGAATATCACGATTACCGAGAATATCACCATTACCGTGATTATCACCGTTACTGAGAATATTGCCATTATTGAGATTATCACCAATACTGAGAGTTTCGCCATTACTGAGATTATCACCATTAACGAGAACATCGCCATTACTGAGATTATCAACATTAGCAAGAATATCACCATTGCTGACATTAACACCATTAATGAGAATATCGCCATTACTGAGATTATCACCATTACCGAAAATATCACCATTACTGAGATTATCGCCATTAATGAGAATATCACCATTACTGAGATTATCACCATTACAGAGAATCTCACCATTACTGAGATTATCGCCTTTACTGAGATTATCGACATTGCTGCGACTTTCACCATTACTGAGATTATTGTCCTTACTGAAATTATCACCATTACTGAGATTATCACCATTACTGAGATTAATGCCATTACTTAGATTATCACCATTACTGAGATTATCGCCATTACTGAGATTATTGCCAGTACTGAGAGTATCGCCATTACTGACATTATCAACATTAGTGAGAATATCACCGTTACTGAGATTATCACCATTACTGAGAATATCAACATTACTGAGATTATCACCATTACTGAGAATATTGCCATTACTGAGATTTTCGCCATTACTGAGATTATCACCATTACTGTGAATATCACCATTAGTGAGATTATCACCATTACTGAGATTATTGCCTTTACTGAGATTCTCACCATTACTGAGATTATCACCATTACTGAGATTTTCACCTTTACTGAGATTATTGCCATTACTGAGATTATTGCCATTACTGACATTCTCACCATTACTGAGATTATTGCGATTACAGAGATTATCCGCATTACTGAGATTATTACCATTACTGGGATTATCACCATTAGTCAGATTATCACCACTACTGAGAATATCACCATTACTGAGAATATTGCCATTACTGAGATTATTTCCATTACTGTGATTATCACAATTACCGAGAATATCACTATTACCGAGAATATCACCATTACCAAGATTATCACCGTTATGGAAAATATTGCCTTTATTGAGATTATCACCATTACTGAGATTATCGCCATTACTGCGATGATCACCATTACCAAGAATATCGCCATTACGGAGATTAGAAACATTAGCGAGAATATCACCATTGCTGAGATTATCACCATTAATGAGAATATTGCCATTACTGAGATTATCGCCATTACTGAGATTATCACCATTACTGCGATTTTCACCATTACTGAGATTATCACCATTACCGAACATATCACCATTACTGAGAATATCCCCATTACTGAGAATGTTGCCATGACTGAGAATATCACAACTACTAAGGTTATCGCCATTACTGAAATTATTGCCATTACTGAGATTATTGCCATCACTGAGATTATCACCATTACTGAGAATATCACCATTACTGAGATTATCACCATTACTGAGATTATCACCATTACTGAGAATATCACCATTACTGAAATTATCACCATTACTGAGATTATTGCCATTATTGAGATTATCCCCATTACTGAGATTATTGCCATTGCTGAGATTCCAGCCATTACTGAGATTCTCGCCATTTCTGAGATTATCGCCATTACTGATTTTATTGCCATTACTGAGATTATGGCCATTACTGAGATTATCACCATTACTGAGATTATCACCATTACTGAAATTGTTGCCATTACTGAGATTATTTCCATTACTGAGATTATCACCATTATTGCAATAATTGCCATTACTGAGATTATCACCATTACTGAGATTATCACCATTACTGAGATTATCACCATTACCGAGAATATCGACATTACTGAGATTATCAACTTTAGCAAGAATATCAACATTGCTGAGATTATCAACATTAATGAGAATATCGCCATTACTGAAAAATTCACCATTAGCGAGAATATCGCCATTACTGAGATTATCAACATTACAGAAAATATCTCCGTTACAGAGAAAGTCGCCATTACTGAGATTCTCAACATTAGTGAGATTATCACCATTACTAAGATTATCACCATTACTGAGATTATCGCCATTACTGATAATATCGCCATTACTGAGATTCTCAAAATTACTGAGATTATTGCCATTACTAATATTATTGCCATTACTGAGATTATCGCCATTACTGAGATTTTCACCATAACTGAGATTATTGCCATTACTGAAATTATCACCGTTACTGAGATTATAACCATTACTGATATTAATGCCATTACTGAGATTATCACCATTAGTGAGATTATCACCATTACTGAGATTATCGCCATTACTGAGATTATTGCCATTACTGATAGTATCGCCATTACTGACATTATCAACATTAGTGAGAATATCACCGTTACTGAGATTATCACCATTACTGAGAATATCAACATTACTGAGATTGTCGCCATTACTGAGAATATCACCATTACTGAGATTATCACCATTACCGAGAATATCACCATTACCGAGATTATCAACGCTACTGAGAATATCACAATTACTGAGAATATTGCCATTACTGAGATTATCGCCATTACCGAGATTATCACCATTACTGAGAATATCACAATTACTGAGAATATCACCATTACTGAGATTATTGCCATTACTGAGATTCTCACCATTAGTGAGATTATCGCCATTACTGAGACTATTGCCATTACTGAGATTATTGCCATGACTGAGATTATCACCATTAATGAGATTATCCACATTACTGAGATTATTGACATTACTGAGATTATCGCCATTACTGAGATTCTCACCATTACAGACATTATGCCCATTACTGAGCTTATTACCATTACTGGGATTATCATCATTACTGAGAATATTGCCATTACTGAGATTGTGACCTTTACTGAGATTGTCACAATTACGGAGAGTATCACAATTACCGAGAATATCACCATTACCGAGATTATCACTGTTACTGAGAATATTGGCATTATTGAGATAATCACCAATACTGAGAGTTTCGCCATTACTGAGATTATCACCATTAACGAGAATATCGCCATTACTGAGATTATCAACATTAGCAAGAATATCACCATTGCTGACATTATCACCATTAATGAGAATACCGCCATGACTGAGATTATCACCATTAGCGAGAATATCGCCATTACTGAGATTATCACCATTACCGAAAATATCACCATTACTGAGATTATCGCCATTACTGAGAATATCACCATTACTGAGATTATCACCATTACTGAGAATATCACCATTACTGAGATTATCGCCATTACTGAGATTATTGCCATTAGTGAGATTATCGCCTTTCCTGAGGTTATCGACATTACTGCGATTTTCACCATTACTGAGATTATTGCCATTACTGAAATTATCACCATTACTGAGATTATCACCATTACAGAGATTAATGCCATTACTGAGATTATCACCATTACTGAGATTATCGCCATTACTGAGATTATTGCCAGTACTGAGCGTATCGCCATTACTGACATTATCAACATTAGTGAGAATATCACCGTTACTGAGATTATCACCATTACTGAGAATATCAACATTACTGAGATGATCACCATTACTGAGAATATTGCCATTACTGAGATTATCGCCATTACTGAGATTATCACCATTACTGTGAATATCACCAGTACTGAGATTCTCACCATTACTGAGATTATCACCATTCCTGAGATTTTCACCTTTACTGAGATTATTGCCATTACTGAGATTATTGCCATTACTGAGATTATCACAATTACCGAGAATATCACTATTACCGAGAATATCACCATTACCAAGATTATCACCATTATGGAGAATATTGCCTTTATTGAGATTATCACCATTACTGAGATTATCGCCATTACTGCGATGATCACCACTACCAAGAATATCGCCATTACTGAGATTATAAACATTAGCGAGAATATCACCTTTGCTGAGATTATCACCATTAATGAGAATATTGCCATTACTGAGATTATCACCATGAGCAAGAATATTGCCATTACTGAGATTATCACCATTACTGAGATTATCACCATTACTGCGATTTTCACCATTACTGGGATTATCACCATTACCGAACATATCACCATTACTGAGATTATCACCATTACTGAGAATATCACCATTACTGAGAATGTTGCCATTACTGAGAATATCACAACTACTAAGATTATCGCCATTACTGAGATTATCGCCATTACTGAGATTTTTGCCATTACTCACATTATTGCCATTACTGAGATTATCTCCATTACTGAGATTATCACCATTACTGAGAACATCACGATTACTGAGATTATCACCATTACTGAGAATATCACCATTACTGAGATTATCACCATTACTGAGATTATTGCCATTATTGAGATTATTGCCATTAAAGATATTATCACCATTACTGAGAATATCACAATTACTGAGAATATCGCCATTACTGAGATTATTGCCATTACTCAGATTATGACCATTACTGAGATTATCCCCATTACTGAGATAATCGCCATTGCTGAGATTCCCTCCATTACTGAGATTATCACCTTTATCGAGAATATCACCATTACTGAGATTATGGCCATTACTGAGATTTTCTCCATTACAGAGAATATCACCATTACTGAGATTATCACCATTACTAAGAATGTCTCCATTAGGTAGAATGTTGCCATTAGTGAGGATATCACCATTACTGAGATTAACGCTTTTACTAAGATTATTCCCATTACTGATAATATTGCCATAACTGAGATTATTTCCATTACTGGGATTATTGAAATTACTGAGATTATCACTATTACTGAGATTATCACCATTACTGAGATTATCATCATTACTGAGATATCACCATTACTGAGAATGTCGACATTACTGAGAATATCACTATTACTGAGATTATCACCATTACTGAAATGATTGCCATTACTGAGATTATCGCCATTACTGAGATCATTGCCATTACTGAGATTATTGTCTTTACTGAGATTATCACCAATACTAAGATTAACGCCATTACTGAGAATATCCCATTACTGAGATTATCACCATTACTGACATTATCACCATTACTGTGAACGTTGCAATTACTGAGAATAGCACCATTACTGAAATTATCACCATTACTGAGGATATCACCATTATCGATAATATCACCATTACTTAGATTATCACCATTACTGAGATTATCACCATTAATTACTGAGATTATCACCTTTACAGAGAATATCACATTACTGAGAATGTCGCCATTACTGAGATTATCACCATTACTGAGAACATCACCATTACTGAGATTATCACCATTACTGAGAACATCACCATTACTGAGATTATCACCATTACTGAGATTATTGCCATTATTGAGATTATCCCCATTACTGAGATTATTGCCATTGCTGAGATTCCAGCCATTACTGAGATTCTCGCCATTTCTGAGATTATCACCATTACTGATTTTATTGCCATTACTGAGATTATGGCCATTACTGAGATTATCACCATTACTGAGATTATCACCATTACTGAAATTGTTGCCATTACTGAGATTACTTCCATTACTGAGATTATCAGCATTATTGAGATTATTGCCATTACTGAGATTATTGCCATTACTGATAGTATCGCCATTACTGACATTATCAACACTACTGAGATTGTCGCCATTACTGAGAATATCACCATTACTGAGATTATCGCCATTACCAAAAATATCACCATTACCGAGATTATCAACACTACTGAGAATATCTCAATTACTGAGAATATTGCCATTACTGAGATTATCGCCATTACCGAGATTATCACCATTACTGAGAATATTGCCATTACTGAGATTCTCAACATTAGTGAGATTATCGCCATTACTGAGACTATTGCCATTACTGAGATTATTGCAATGACTGAGATTATCACCATTACTGAGATTATCCGCATTATTGAGATTATTGACATTATTGAGATTATGGCCATTACTGAGATTGTCACCATTACAGAGATTATCCCCATTACTGAGAATATTACCATTACTGGGATTATCATCATTACGGAGATTATCGCCACTACTGAGAATATCACCATTACTGAGTTTACGACCATTACTGAGATTATCACCATTACTGAGAATATTGCCATTACTGAGATTATGACCTTTACTGAGATTATCACAATTACCAAGAATATCACGATTACCGAGAATATCACCATTACCGTGATTATCACCGTTACTGAGAATATTGCCATTATTGAGATTATCACCAATACTGAGAGTTTCGCCATTACTGAGATTATCACCATTAACGAGAACATCGCCATTACTGAGATTATCAACATTAGCAAGAATATCACCATTGCTGACATTAACACCATTAATGAGAATATCGCCATTACTGAGATTATCACCATTACCGAAAATATCACCATTACTGAGATTATCGCCATTAATGAGAATATCACCATTACTGAGATTATCACCATTACAGAGAATCTCACCATTACTGAGATTATCGCCTTTACTGAGATTATCGACATTGCTGCGACTTTCACCATTACTGAGATTATTGTCCTTACTGAAATTATCACCATTACTGAGATTATCACCATTACTGAGATTAATGCCATTACTTAGATTATCACCATTACTGAGATTATCGCCATTACTGAGATTATTGCCAGTACTGAGAGTATCGCCATTACTGACATTATCAACATTAGTGAGAATATCACCGTTACTGAGATTATCACCATTACTGAGAATATCAACATTACTGAGATTATCACCGTTACTGAGAATATTGCCATTACTGAGATTTTCGCCATTACTGAGATTATCACCATTACTGTGAATATCACCATTAGTGAGATTATCACCATTACTGAGATTATTGCCTTTACTGAGATTCTCACCATTACTGAGATTATCACCATTACTGAGATTTTCACCTTTACTGAGATTATTGCCATTACTGAGATTATTGCCATTACTGACATTCTCACCATTACTGAGATTGTTGCGATTACAGAGATTATCCCCATTACTGAGATTATTACCATTACTGGGATTATCACCATTAGTCAGATTATCACCACTACTGAGAATATCACCATTACTGAGAATATTGCCATTACTGAGATTATTTCCATTACTGTGATTATCACAATTACCGAGAATATCATTATTACCGAGAATATCACCATTACCAAGATTATCACCGTTATGGAGAATATTGCCTTTATTGAGATTATCACCATTACTGAGATTATCGCCATTACTGCGATGATCACCATTACCAAGAATATCGCCATTACGGAGATTAGAAACATTAGCGAGAATATCACCATTGCTGAGATTATCACCATTAATGAGAATATTGCCATTACTGAGATTATCGCCATTACTGAGATTATCACCATTACTGCGATTTTCACCATTACTGAGATTATCACCATTACCGAACATATCACCATTACTGAGATTATCACCATTATTGAGAATATCACCATTGCTGAGATAATCACCATTACTGAGAATATCCCCATTACTGAGAATGTTGCCATGACTGAGAATATCACAACTACTAAGGTTATCGCCATTACTGAGATTATTGCCATTACTGAGATTATTGCCATCACTGAGATTATCTCCATTACTGAGATTATCACCATTACTGAGAACATCACCATTACTGAGATTATCACCATTACTGAGAACATCACCATTACTGAGATTATCACCATTACTGAGATTATTGCCATTATTGAGATTATCCCCATTACTGAGATTATTGCCATTGCTGAGATTCCAGCCATTACTGAGATTCTCGCCATTTCTGAGATTATCACCATTACTGATTTTATTGCCATTACTGAGATTATGGCCATTACTGAGATTATCACCATTACTGAGATTATCACCATTACTGAAATTGTTGCCATTACTGAGATTACTTCCATTACTGAGATTATCAGCATTATTGAGATTATTGCCATTACTGAGATTATTGCCATTACTGATAGTATCGCCATTACTGACATTATCAACATTACTGAGATTGTCGCCATTACTGAGAATATCACCATTACTGAGATTATCGCCATTACCAAAAATATCACCATTACCGAGATTATCAACACTACTGAGAATATCTCAATTACTGAGAATATTGCCATTACTGAGATTATCGCCATTACCGAGATTATCACCATTACTGAGAATATTGCCATTACTGAGATTCTCAACATTAGTGAGATTATCGCCATTACTGAGACTATTGCCATTACTGAGATTATTGCAATGACTGAGATTATCACCATTACTGAGATTATCCGCATTATTGAGATTATTGACATTACTGAGATTATGGCCATTACTGAGATTGTCACCATTACAGAGATTATCCCCATTACTGAGAATATTACCATTACTGGGATTATCATCATTACGGAGATTATCGCCACTACTGAGAATATCACCATTACTGAGTTTACGACCATTACTGAGATTATCACCATTACTGAGAATATTGCCATTACTGAGATTATGACCTTTACTGAGATTATCACAATTACCAAGAATATCACGATTACCGAGAATATCACCATTACCGTGATTATCACCGTTACTGAGAATATTGCCATTATTGAGATTATCACCAATACTGAGAGTTTCGCCATTACTGAGATTATCACCATTAACGAGAACATCGCCATTACTGAGATTATCAACATTAGCAAGAATATCACCATTGCTGACATTAACACCATTAATGAGAATATCGCCATTACTGAGATTATCACCATTACCGAAAATATCACCATTACTGAGATTATCGCCATTAATGAGAATATCACCATTACTGAGATTATCACCATTACAGAGAATCTCACCATTACTGAGATTATCGCCTTTACTGAGATTATCGACATTGCTGCGACTTTCACCATTACTGAGATTATTGTCCTTACTGAAATTATCACCATTACTGAGATTATCACCATTACTGAGATTAATGCCATTACTTAGATTATCACCATTACTGAGATTATCGCCATTACTGAGATTATTGCCAGTACTGAGAGTATCGCCATTACTGACATTATCAACATTAGTGAGAATATCACCGTTACTGAGATTATCACCATTACTGAGAATATCAACATTACTGAGATTATCACCATTACTGAGAATATTGCCATTACTGAGATTTTCGCCATTACTGAGATTATCACCATTACTGTGAATATCACCATTAGTGAGATTATCACCATTACTGAGATTATTGCCTTTACTGAGATTCTCACCATTACTGAGATTATCACCATTACTGAGATTTTCACCTTTACTGAGATTATTGCCATTACTGAGATTATTGCCATTACTGACATTCTCACCATTACTGAGATTGTTGCGATTACAGAGATTATCCCCATTACTGAGATTATTACCATTACTGGGATTATCACCATTAGTCAGATTATCACCACTACTGAGAATATCACCATTACTGAGAATATTGCCATTACTGAGATTATTTCCATTACTGTGATTATCACAATTACCGAGAATATCATTATTACCGAGAATATCACCATTACCAAGATTATCACCGTTATGGAGAATATTGCCTTTATTGAGATTATCACCATTACTGAGATTATCGCCATTACTGCGATGATCACCATTACCAAGAATATCGCCATTACGGAGATTAGAAACATTAGCGAGAATATCACCATTGCTGAGATTATCACCATTAATGAGAATATTGCCATTACTGAGATTATCGCCATTACTGAGATTATCACCATTACTGCGATTTTCACCATTACTGAGATTATCACCATTACCGAACATATCACCATTACTGAGATTATCACCATTATTGAGAATATCACCATTGCTGAGATAATCACCATTACTGAGAATATCCCCATTACTGAGAATGTTGCCATGACTGAGAATATCACAACTACTAAGGTTATCGCCATTACTGAGATTATTGCCATTACTGAGATTATTGCCATCACTGAGATTATCTCCATTACTGAGATTATCACCATTACTGAGAACATCACCATTACTGAGATTATCACCATTACTGAGAACATCACCATTACTGAGATTATCACCATTACTGAGATTATTGCCATTATTGAGATTATCCCCATTACTGAGATTATTGCCATTGCTGAGATTCCAGCCATTACTGAGATTCTCGCCATTTCTGAGATTATCACCATTACTGATTTTATTGCCATTACTGAGATTATGGCCATTACTGAGATTATCACCATTACTGAGATTATCACCATTACTGAAATTGTTGCCATTACTGAGATTACTTCCATTACTGAGATTATCAGCATTATTGAGATTATTGCCATTACTGAGATTATTGCCATTACTGATAGTATCGCCATTACTGACATTATCAACATTACTGAGATTGTCGCCATTACTGAGAATATCACCATTACTGAGATTATCGCCATTACCAAAAATATCACCATTACCGAGATTATCAACACTACTGAGAATATCTCAATTACTGAGAATATTGCCATTACTGAGATTATCGCCATTACCGAGATTATCACCATTACTGAGAATATTGCCATTACTGAGATTCTCAACATTAGTGAGATTATCGCCATTACTGAGACTATTGCCATTACTGAGATTATTGCAATGACTGAGATTATCACCATTACTGAGATTATCCGCATTATTGAGATTATTGACATTACTGAGATTATGGCCATTACTGAGATTGTCACCATTACAGAGATTATCCCCATTACTGAGAATATTACCATTACTGGGATTATCATCATTACGGAGATTATCGCCACTACTGAGAATATCACCATTACTGAGTTTACGACCATTACTGAGATTATCACCATTACTGAGAATATTGCCATTACTGAGATTATGACCTTTACTGAGATTATCACAATTACCAAGAATATCACGATTACCGAGAATATCACCATTACCGTGATTATCACCGTTACTGAGAATATTGCCATTATTGAGATTATCACCAATACTGAGAGTTTCGCCATTACTGAGATTATCACCATTAACGAGAACATCGCCATTACTGAGATTATCAACATTAGCAAGAATATCACCATTGCTGACATTAACACCATTAATGAGAATATCGCCATTACTGAGATTATCACCATTACCGAAAATATCACCATTACTGAGATTATCGCCATTAATGAGAATATCACCATTACTGAGATTATCACCATTACAGAGAATCTCACCATTACTGAGATTATCGCCTTTACTGAGATTATCGACATTGCTGCGACTTTCACCATTACTGAGATTATTGTCCTTACTGAAATTATCACCATTACTGAGATTATCACCATTACTGAGATTAATGCCATTACTTAGATTATCACCATTACTGAGATTATCGCCATTACTGAGATTATTGCCAGTACTGAGAGTATCGCCATTACTGACATTATCAACATTAGTGAGAATATCACCGTTACTGAGATTATCACCATTACTGAGAATATCAACATTACTGAGATTATCACCATTACTGAGAATATTGCCATTACTGAGATTTTCGCCATTACTGAGATTATCACCATTACTGTGAATATCACCATTAGTGAGATTATCACCATTACTGAGATTATTGCCTTTACTGAGATTCTCACCATTACTGAGATTATCACCATTACTGAGATTTTCACCTTTACTGAGATTATTGCCATTACTGAGATTATTGCCATTACTGACATTCTCACCATTACTGAGATTATTGCGATTACAGAGATTATCCGCATTACTGAGATTATTACCATTACTGGGATTATCACCATTAGTCAGATTATCACCACTACTGAGAATATCACCATTACTGAGAATATTGCCATTACTGAGATTATTTCCATTACTGTGATTATCACAATTACCGAGAATATCACTATTACCGAGAATATCACCATTACCAAGATTATCACCGTTATGGAAAATATTGCCTTTATTGAGATTATCACCATTACTGAGATTATCGCCATTACTGCGATGATCACCATTACCAAGAATATCGCCATTACGGAGATTAGAAACATTAGCGAGAATATCACCATTGCTGAGATTATCACCATTAATGAGAATATTGCCATTACTGAGATTATCGCCATTACTGAGATTATCACCATTACTGCGATTTTCACCATTACTGAGATTATCACCATTACCGAACATATCACCATTACTGAGAATATCCCCATTACTGAGAATGTTGCCATGACTGAGAATATCACAACTACTAAGGTTATCGCCATTACTGAAATTATTGCCATTACTGAGATTATTGCCATCACTGAGATTATCACCATTACTGAGAATATCACCATTACTGAGATTATCACCATTACTGAGATTATCACCATTACTGAGAATATCACCATTACTGAAATTATCACCATTACTGAGATTATTGCCATTATTGAGATTATCCCCATTACTGAGATTATTGCCATTGCTGAGATTCCAGCCATTACTGAGATTCTCGCCATTTCTGAGATTATCGCCATTACTGATTTTATTGCCATTACTGAGATTATGGCCATTACTGAGATTATCACCATTACTGAGATTATCACCATTACTGAAATTGTTGCCATTACTGAGATTATTTCCATTACTGAGATTATCACCATTATTGCAATAATTGCCATTACTGAGATTATCACCATTACTGAGATTATCACCATTACTGAGATTATCACCATTACCGAGAATATCGACATTACTGAGATTATCAACTTTAGCAAGAATATCAACATTGCTGAGATTATCAACATTAATGAGAATATCGCCATTACTGAAAAATTCACCATTAGCGAGAATATCGCCATTACTGAGATTATCAACATTACAGAAAATATCTCCGTTACAGAGAAAGTCGCCATTACTGAGATTCTCAACATTAGTGAGATTATCACCATTACTAAGATTATCACCATTACTGAGATTATCGCCATTACTGATAATATCGCCATTACTGAGATTCTCAAAATTACTGAGATTATTGCCATTACTAATATTATTGCCATTACTGAGATTATCGCCATTACTGAGATTTTCACCATAACTGAGATTATTGCCATTACTGAAATTATCACCGTTACTGAGATTATAACCATTACTGATATTAATGCCATTACTGAGATTATCACCATTAGTGAGATTATCACCATTACTGAGATTATCGCCATTACTGAGATTATTGCCATTACTGATAGTATCGCCATTACTGACATTATCAACATTAGTGAGAATATCACCGTTACTGAGATTATCACCATTACTGAGAATATCAACATTACTGAGATTGTCGCCATTACTGAGAATATCACCATTACTGAGATTATCACCATTACCGAGAATATCACCATTACCGAGATTATCAACGCTACTGAGAATATCACAATTACTGAGAATATTGCCATTACTGAGATTATCGCCATTACCGAGATTATCACCATTACTGAGAATATCACAATTACTGAGAATATCACCATTACTGAGATTATTGCCATTACTGAGATTCTCACCATTAGTGAGATTATCGCCATTACTGAGACTATTGCCATTACTGAGATTATTGCCATGACTGAGATTATCACCATTAATGAGATTATCCACATTACTGAGATTATTGACATTACTGAGATTATCGCCATTACTGAGATTCTCACCATTACAGACATTATGCCCATTACTGAGCTTATTACCATTACTGGGATTATCATCATTACTGAGAATATTGCCATTACTGAGATTGTGACCTTTACTGAGATTGTCACAATTACGGAGAGTATCACAATTACCGAGAATATCACCATTACCGAGATTATCACCGTTACTGAGAATATTGGCATTATTGAGATAATCACCAATACTGAGAGTTTCGCCATTACTGAGATTATCACCATTAACGAGAATATCGCCATTACTGAGATTATCAACATTAGCAAGAATATCACCATTGCTGACATTATCACCATTAATGAGAATACCGCCATGACTGAGATTATCACCATTAGCGAGAATATCGCCATTACTGAGATTATCACCATTACCGAAAATATCACCATTACTGAGATTATCGCCATTACTGAGAATATCACCATTACTGAGATTATCACCATTACTGAGAATATCACCATTACTGAGATTATCGCCATTACTGAGATTATTGCCATTAGTGAGATTATCGCCTTTCCTGAGGTTATCGACATTACTGCGATTTTCACCATTACTGAGATTATTGCCATTACTGAAATTATCACCATTACTGAGATTATCACCATTACAGAGATTAATGCCATTACTGAGATTATCACCATTACTGAGATTATCGCCATTACTGAGATTATTGCCAGTACTGAGCGTATCGCCATTACTGACATTATCAACATTAGTGAGAATATCACCGTTACTGAGATTATCACCATTACTGAGAATATCAACATTACTGAGATGATCACCATTACTGAGAATATTGCCATTACTGAGATTATCGCCATTACTGAGATTATCACCATTACTGTGAATATCACCAGTACTGAGATTCTCACCATTACTGAGATTATCACCATTCCTGAGATTTTCACCTTTACTGAGATTATTGCCATTACTGAGATTATTGCCATTACTGAGATTATCACAATTACCGAGAATATCACTATTACCGAGAATATCACCATTACCAAGATTATCACCATTATGGAGAATATTGCCTTTATTGAGATTATCACCATTACTGAGATTATCGCCATTACTGCGATGATCACCACTACCAAGAATATCGCCATTACTGAGATTATAAACATTAGCGAGAATATCACCTTTGCTGAGATTATCACCATTAATGAGAATATTGCCATTACTGAGATTATCACCATGAGCAAGAATATTGCCATTACTGAGATTATCACCATTACTGAGATTATCACCATTACTGCGATTTTCACCATTACTGGGATTATCACCATTACCGAACATATCACCATTACTGAGATTATCACCATTACTGAGAATATCACCATTACTGAGAATGTTGCCATTACTGAGAATATCACAACTACTAAGATTATCGCCATTACTGAGATTATCGCCATTACTGAGATTTTTGCCATTACTCACATTATTGCCATTACTGAGATTATCTCCATTACTGAGATTATCACCATTACTGAGAACATCACGATTACTGAGATTATCACCATTACTGAGAATATCACCATTACTGAGATTATCACCATTACTGAGATTATTGCCATTATTGAGATTATTGCCATTAAAGATATTATCACCATTACTGAGAATATCACAATTACTGAGAATATCGCCATTACTGAGATTATTGCCATTACTCAGATTATGACCATTACTGAGATTATCCCCATTACTGAGATAATCGCCATTGCTGAGATTCCCTCCATTACTGAGATTATCACCTTTATCGAGAATATCACCATTACTGAGATTATGGCCATTACTGAGATTTTCTCCATTACAGAGAATATCACCATTACTGAGATTATCACCATTACTAAGAATGTCTCCATTAGGTAGAATGTTGCCATTAGTGAGGATATCACCATTACTGAGATTAACGCTTTTACTAAGATTATTCCCATTACTGATAATATTGCCATAACTGAGATTATTTCCATTACTGGGATTATTGAAATTACTGAGATTATCACTATTACTGAGATTATCACCATTACTGAGATTATCATCATTACTGAGATATCACCATTACTGAGAATGTCGACATTACTGAGAATATCACTATTACTGAGATTATCACCATTACTGAAATGATTGCCATTACTGAGATTATCGCCATTACTGAGATCATTGCCATTACTGAGATTATTGTCTTTACTGAGATTATCACCAATACTAAGATTAACGCCATTACTGAGAATATCCCATTACTGAGATTATCACCATTACTGACATTATCACCATTACTGTGAACGTTGCAATTACTGAGAATAGCACCATTACTGAAATTATCACCATTACTGAGGATATCACCATTATCGATAATATCACCATTACTTAGATTATCACCATTACTGAGATTATCACCATTAATTACTGAGATTATCACCTTTACAGAGAATATCACATTACTGAGAATGTCGCCATTACTGAGAATATCACCATTACTGCAATTATTGCCTTACTGAGATTATCCAAGATGCCAAGAATATCAACATTACTGAGAATATCGCCATTACTGAGATTATCAACATTACCGAGAATATCACCATTAGCGAGAATATCGCCATTACTTAGATTATCACCATTAGTGAAAATATCACGATTACTGAGATTATCGCCATTACTGAGAATAACACCATTACTGAGATTATCACCATTACTGAGAATATCACCATTTCTGAGATTATCGCCATTACTGAGAATATGATCATTACTGAGATTATCACCATTACTGATATTATCCCCATTACTGAGAATGTCGCCATTACTGAGAATGTCGCCATTAATGAGATAATCGCCATTACCGAGAATATCGCCATTACTGAGATTATCACAATAACCGAGAATATCACCATTACTGAGTTTATGGCCATTACTGAGATTTTCACCATTACTGAGAATATCAAAATTACTGAGATTATCACCATTACGGAGAATGCCGCCATTACTGAGAATATCGCCATTACTGAGATCATCAACATTACCGAGAATATCACCATTACCAAGATTATAGCCATTTCTGAGATTTTCTCCATTACAGAGAATATCACCATTAGTGAGATTATCACCATTACTAAGAATGTCTCCATTAGGTAGAATGTCCCATCAGTGAGAATATCACCATTACTGAGATTATCGCCATTACGGAGATTATCGCCATTACTGGGATTATTGCCATTACTGAGATTATTGCCATTACTGAGATTATCTCCATTACTGAGATAATCACATTACTGAGAACATCACCATTACTGAGATTATCACCATTAATGAGATTATCACCAATACTGAGATTATTGCCATTATTGAGATTATTGCCATTAACGATATTATCACCATTACTGAGAATATCACAATTACTGAGAATATTGCATTTACTGAGATTATTGCCATTACTGAGATTCTCGCCATTTCTGAGATTATTGCCATTAACGATATTATCACCATTACTGAGAATTTCTCAATTACTGAGAATATTGCATTTACTGAGATTATTGCCATTACTGAGATTTCTGCCATTACTGAGATTCTCGCCATTTCTGAGATTATTGCCATTACTGATTTTATTGCCATTACTGAGATTATTGCCATTACTGAGATTATCACCATTACTGAGATTGTTGCCATTACTGAGATTGTTGCCATTACTGAGATTATTTCCATTACTGAGATTATCACCATTATTGAGATTATTGCCATTACTGAGATTATCGCCATTACTGCTATTATTGTCATTACAGAGACTATCACCATTACTGAGATGATCGCAATTACTGAGAATATGAGCATTAGTGAGATTATCACCATTACTGAGATTATAACCATTACTGAGATTATCACCATTACTGAGATTATCACCATTACTGAGATTATCTCCAGTACCGAACATATCACCATTACTGAGATTACTGCCATTACTGAGATTGTCACCATTTCTGAGAATATCACCAT
Source organism: Isurus oxyrinchus (assembly GCA_026770705.1). Classification (NCBI taxonomy): domain Eukaryota; kingdom Metazoa; phylum Chordata; class Chondrichthyes; order Lamniformes; family Lamnidae; genus Isurus; species Isurus oxyrinchus. The sequence continues at coordinate 93,563 of JANJGN010001016.1, read as the reverse complement.
TACTGAGATTATCACCATTACTGAGAATATCACCATTACTGAGAATGTCGCCATTACTGAGAATATCACAATTACTGAGATTATTGCCATTACTGAGATTATCGCCATTACTGAGATTATCACCATTAGTGAGAACATCACCATTACTTAGATTATCACCATTACTGAGAATATCACCATTACTGAGAATGGCACCATTATTGAGAATATCACAATTACTGAGATTATCGCCATTACTGATCTTATCGCCATTACTGAGATTATTGCCAAAACTGAAATTATTGCCATTACTGAGATTTATGCCATTACTGAGATTATCACCATTACGGAGATTATCACCATTACTGAGATTATTGCCATTACTGAGAATATCATCATTACTGAGATTATCATCATTACTGAGATATCACCATTACTGAGAATGTCGACATTACTGAGAATATCACTATTACTGAGATTATCACCATTACTGAAATGATTGCCATTACTGAGATTATCGCCATTACTGAGATCATTGCCATTACTGAGATTATTGTCTTTACTGAGATTATCACCAATACTAAGATTAACGCCATTACTGAGAATATCCCATTACTGAGATTATCACCATTACTGACATTATCACCATTACTGTGAACGTTGCAATTACTGAGAATAGCACCATTACTGAAATTATCACCATTACTGAGGATATCACCATTATCGATAATATCACCATTACTTAGATTATCACCATTACTGAGATTATCACCATTAATTACTGAGATTATCACCTTTACAGAGAATATCACATTACTGAGAATGTCGCCATTACTGAGAATATCACCATTACTGCAATTATTGCCTTACTGAGATTATCCAAGATGCCAAGAATATCAACATTACTGAGAATATCGCCATTACTGAGATTATCAACATTACCGAGAATATCACCATTAGCGAGAATATCGCCATTACTTAGATTATCACCATTAGTGAAAATATCACGATTACTGAGATTATCGCCATTACTGAGAATAACACCATTACTGAGATTATCACCATTACTGAGAATATCACCATTTCTGAGATTATCGCCATTACTGAGAATATGATCATTACTGAGATTATCACCATTACTGATATTATCCCCATTACTGAGAATGTCGCCATTACTGAGAATGTCGCCATTAATGAGATAATCGCCATTACCGAGAATATCGCCATTACTGAGATTATCACAATAACCGAGAATATCACCATTACTGAGTTTATGGCCATTACTGAGATTTTCACCATTACTGAGAATATCAAAATTACTGAGATTATCACCATTACGGAGAATGCCGCCATTACTGAGAATATCGCCATTACTGAGATCATCAACATTACCGAGAATATCACCATTACCAAGATTATAGCCATTTCTGAGATTTTCTCCATTACAGAGAATATCACCATTAGTGAGATTATCACCATTACTAAGAATGTCTCCATTAGGTAGAATGTCCCATCAGTGAGAATATCACCATTACTGAGATTCTCAACATTAGTGAGATTATCGCCATTACTGAGACTATTGCCATTACTGAGATTATTGCAATGACTGAGATTATCACCATTACTGAGATTATCCGCATTATTGAGATTATTGACATTACTGAGATTATGGCCATTACTGAGATTGTCACCATTACAGAGATTGTCACCATTACAGAAATTATCCCCATTACTGAGAATATTACCATAACTGGGATTATCATCATTACGGAGATTATCGCCACTACTGAGAATATCACCATTACTGAGTTTACGACCATTACTGAGATTATCACCATTACTGAGAATATTGCCATTACTGAGATTATGACCTTTACTGAGATTATCACAATTACCAAGAATATCACGATTACCGAGAATATCACCATTACCGTGATTATCACCGTTACTGAGAATATTGCCATTATTGAGATTATCACCAATACTGAGAGTTTCGCCATTACTGAGATTATCACCATTAACGAGAACATCGCCATTACTGAGATTATCAACATTAGCAAGAATATCACCATTGCTGACATTAACACCATTAATGAGAATATCGCCATTACTGAGATTATCACCATTACCGAAAATATCACCATTACTGAGATTATCGCCATTAATGAGAATATCACCATTACTGAGATTATCACCATTACAGAGAATCTCACCATTACTGAGATTATCGCCTTTACTGAGATTATCGACATTGCTGCGACTTTCACCATTACTGAGATTATTGTCCTTACTGAAATTATCACCATTACTGAGATTATCACCATTACTGAGATTAATGCCATTACTTAGATTATCACCATTACTGAGATTATCGCCATTACTGAGATTATTGCCAGTACTGAGAGTATCGCCATTACTGACATTATCAACATTAGTGAGAATATCACCGTTACTGAGATTATCACCATTACTGAGAATATCAACATTACTGAGATTATCACCATTACTGAGAATATTGCCATTACTGAGATTTTCGCCATTCCTGAGATTATCACCATTACTGTGAATATCACCATTAGTGAGATTATCACCATTACTGAGATTATTGCCTTTACTGAGATTCTCACCATTACTGAGATTATCACCATTACTGAGATTTTCACCTTTACTGAGATTATTGCCATTACTGAGATTATTGCCATTACTGACATTCTCACCATTACTGAGATTGTTGCGATTACAGAGATTATCCCCATTACTGAGATTATTACCATTACTGGGATTATCACCATTAGTCAGATTATCGCCACTACTGAGAATATCACCATTACTGAGAATATTGCCATTACTGAGATTATTTCCATTACTGTGATTATCACAATTACCGAGAATATCATTATTACCGAGAATATCACCATTACCAAGATTATCACCGTTATGGAGAATATTGCCTTTATTGAGATTATCACCATTACTGAGATTATCGCCATTACTGCGATGATCACCATTACCAAGAATATCGCCATTACGGAGATTAGAAACATTAGCGAGAATATCACCATTGCTGAGATTATCACCATTAATGAGAATATTGCCATTACTGAGATTATCGCCATTACTGAGATTATCACCATTACTGCGATTTTCACCATTACTGAGATTATCACCATTACCGAACATATCACCATTACTGAGATTATCACCATTATTGAGAATATCACCATTACTGAGATAATCACCATTACTGAGAATATCCCCATTACTGAGAATGTTGCCATGACTGAGAATATCACAACTACTAAGGTTATCGCCATTACTGAGATTATTGCCATTACTGAGATTATTGCCATCACTGAGATTATCTCCATTACTGAGATTATCACCATTACTGAGAACATCACCATTACTGAGATTATCACCATTACTGAGAACATCACCATTACTGAGATTATCACCATTACTGAGATTATTGCCATTATTGAGATTATCCCCATTACTGAGATTATTGCCATTGCTGAGATTCCAGCCATTACTGAGATTCTCGCCATTTCTGAGATTATCACCATTACTGATTTTATTGCCATTACTGAGATTATGGCCATTACTGAGATTATCACCATTACTGAGATTATCACCATTACTGAAATTGTTGCCATTACTGAGATTACTTCCATTACTGAGATTATCAGCATTATTGAGATTATTGCCATTACTGAGATTATTGCCATTACTGATAGTATCGCCATTACTGACATTATCAACACTACTGAGATTGTCGCCATTACTGAGAATATCACCATTACTGAGATTATCGCCATTACCAAAAATATCACCATTACCGAGATTATCAACACTACTGAGAATATCTCAATTACTGAGAATATTGCCATTACTGAGATTATCGCCATTACCGAGATTATCACCATTACTGAGAATATTGCCATTACTGAGATTCTCAACATTAGTGAGATTATCGCCATTACTGAGACTATTGCCATTACTGAGATTATTGCAATGACTGAGATTATCACCATTACTGAGATTATCCGCATTATTGAGATTATTGACATTATTGAGATTATGGCCATTACTGAGATTGTCACCATTACAGAGATTATCCCCATTACTGAGAATATTACCATTACTGGGATTATCATCATTACGGAGATTATCGCCACTACTGAGAATATCACCATTACTGAGTTTACGACCATTACTGAGATTATCACCATTACTGAGAATATTGCCATTACTGAGATTATGACCTTTACTGAGATTATCACAATTACCAAGAATATCACGATTACCGAGAATATCACCATTACCGTGATTATCACCGTTACTGAGAATATTGCCATTATTGAGATTATCACCAATACTGAGAGTTTCGCCATTACTGAGATTATCACCATTAACGAGAACATCGCCATTACTGAGATTATCAACATTAGCAAGAATATCACCATTGCTGACATTAACACCATTAATGAGAATATCGCCATTACTGAGATTATCACCATTACCGAAAATATCACCATTACTGAGATTATCGCCATTAATGAGAATATCACCATTACTGAGATTATCACCATTACAGAGAATCTCACCATTACTGAGATTATCGCCTTTACTGAGATTATCGACATTGCTGCGACTTTCACCATTACTGAGATTATTGTCCTTACTGAAATTATCACCATTACTGAGATTATCACCATTACTGAGATTAATGCCATTACTTAGATTATCACCATTACTGAGATTATCGCCATTACTGAGATTATTGCCAGTACTGAGAGTATCGCCATTACTGACATTATCAACATTAGTGAGAATATCACCGTTACTGAGATTATCACCATTACTGAGAATATCAACATTACTGAGATTATCACCGTTACTGAGAATATTGCCATTACTGAGATTTTCGCCATTACTGAGATTATCACCATTACTGTGAATATCACCATTAGTGAGATTATCACCATTACTGAGATTATTGCCTTTACTGAGATTCTCACCATTACTGAGATTATCACCATTACTGAGATTTTCACCTTTACTGAGATTATTGCCATTACTGAGATTATTGCCATTACTGACATTCTCACCATTACTGAGATTGTTGCGATTACAGAGATTATCCCCATTACTGAGATTATTACCATTACTGGGATTATCACCATTAGTCAGATTATCGCCACTACTGAGAATATCACCATTACTGAGAATATTGCCATTACTGAGATTATTTCCATTACTGTGATTATCACAATTACCGAGAATATCATTATTACCGAGAATATCACCATTACCAAGATTATCACCGTTATGGAGAATATTGCCTTTATTGAGATTATCACCATTACTGAGATTATCGCCATTACTGCGATGATCACCATTACCAAGAATATCGCCATTACGGAGATTAGAAACATTAGCAAGAATATCACCATTGCTGAGATTATCACCATTAATGAGAATATTGCCATTACTGAGATTATCGCCATTACTGAGATTATCACCATTACTGCGATTTTCACCATTACTGAGATTATCACCATTACCGAACATATCACCATTACTGAGATTATCACCATTATTGAGAATATCACCATTACTGAGATAATCACCATTACTGAGAATATCCCCATTACTGAGAATGTTGCCATGACTGAGAATATCACAACTACTAAGGTTATCGCCATTACTGAGATTATTGCCATTACTGAGATTATTGCCATCACTGAGATTATCTCCATTACTGAGATTATCACCATTACTGAGAACATCACCATTACTGAGATTATCACCATTACTGAGAACATCACCATTACTGAGATTATCACCATTACTGAGATTATTGCCATTATTGAGATTATCCCCATTACTGAGATTATTGCCATTGCTGAGATTCCAGCCATTACTGAGATTCTCGCCATTTCTGAGATTATCACCATTACTGATTTTATTGCCATTACTGAGATTATGGCCATTACTGAGATTATCACCATTACTGAGATTATCACCATTACTGAAATTGTTGCCATTACTGAGATTACTTCCATTACTGAGATTATCAGCATTATTGAGATTATTGCCATTACTGAGATTATTGCCATTACTGATAGTATCGCCATTACTGACATTATCAACACTACTGAGATTGTCGCCATTACTGAGAATATCACCATTACTGAGATTATCGCCATTACCAAAAATATCACCATTACCGAGATTATCAACACTACTGAGAATATCTCAATTACTGAGAATATTGCCATTACTGAGATTATCGCCATTACCGAGATTATCACCATTACTGAGAATATTGCCATTACTGAGATTCTCAACATTAGTGAGATTATCGCCATTACTGAGACTATTGCCATTACTGAGATTATTGCAATGACTGAGATTATCACCATTACTGAGATTATCCGCATTATTGAGATTATTGACATTATTGAGATTATGGCCATTACTGAGATTGTCACCATTACAGAGATTATCCCCATTACTGAGAATATTACCATTACTGGGATTATCATCATTACGGAGATTATCGCCACTACTGAGAATATCACCATTACTGAGTTTACGACCATTACTGAGATTATCACCATTACTGAGAATATTGCCATTACTGAGATTATGACCTTTACTGAGATTATCACAATTACCAAGAATATCACGATTACCGAGAATATCACCATTACCGTGATTATCACCGTTACTGAGAATATTGCCATTATTGAGATTATCACCAATACTGAGAGTTTCGCCATTACTGAGATTATCACCATTAACGAGAACATCGCCATTACTGAGATTATCAACATTAGCAAGAATATCACCATTGCTGACATTAACACCATTAATGAGAATATCGCCATTACTGAGATTATCACCATTACCGAAAATATCACCATTACTGAGATTATCGCCATTAATGAGAATATCACCATTACTGAGATTATCACCATTACAGAGAATCTCACCATTACTGAGATTATCGCCTTTACTGAGATTATCGACATTGCTGCGACTTTCACCATTACTGAGATTATTGTCCTTACTGAAATTATCACCATTACTGAGATTATCACCATTACTGAGATTAATGCCATTACTTAGATTATCACCATTACTGAGATTATCGCCATTACTGAGATTATTGCCAGTACTGAGAGTATCGCCATTACTGACATTATCAACATTAGTGAGAATATCACCGTTACTGAGATTATCACCATTACTGAGAATATCAACATTACTGAGATTATCACCGTTACTGAGAATATTGCCATTACTGAGATTTTCGCCATTACTGAGATTATCACCATTACTGTGAATATCACCATTAGTGAGATTATCACCATTACTGAGATTATTGCCTTTACTGAGATTCTCACCATTACTGAGATTATCACCATTACTGAGATTTTCACCTTTACTGAGATTATTGCCATTACTGAGATTATTGCCATTACTGACATTCTCACCATTACTGAGATTGTTGCGATTACAGAGATTATCCCCATTACTGAGATTATTACCATTACTGGGATTATCACCATTAGTCAGATTATCACCACTACTGAGAATATCACCATTACTGAGAATATTGCCATTACTGAGATTATTTCCATTACTGTGATTATCACAATTACCGAGAATATCATTATTACCGAGAATATCACCATTACCAAGATTATCACCGTTATGGAGAATATTGCCTTTATTGAGATTATCACCATTACTGAGATTATCGCCATTACTGCGATGATCACCATTACCAAGAATATCGCCATTACGGAGATTAGAAACATTAGCGAGAATATCACCATTGCTGAGATTATCACCATTAATGAGAATATTGCCATTACTGAGATTATCGCCATTACTGAGATTATCACCATTACTGCGATTTTCACCATTACTGAGATTATCACCATTACCGAACATATCACCATTACTGAGATTATCACCATTATTGAGAATATCACCATTGCTGAGATAATCACCATTACTGAGAATATCCCCATTACTGAGAATGTTGCCATGACTGAGAATATCACAACTACTAAGGTTATCGCCATTACTGAGATTATTGCCATTACTGAGATTATTGCCATCACTGAGATTATCTCCATTACTGAGATTATCACCATTACTGAGAACATCACCATTACTGAGATTATCACCATTACTGAGAACATCACCATTACTGAGATTATCACCATTACTGAGATTATTGCCATTATTGAGATTATCCCCATTACTGAGATTATTGCCATTGCTGAGATTCCAGCCATTACTGAGATTCTCGCCATTTCTGAGATTATCACCATTACTGATTTTATTGCCATTACTGAGATTATGGCCATTACTGAGATTATCACCATTACTGAGATTATCACCATTACTGAAATTGTTGCCATTACTGAGATTACTTCCATTACTGAGATTATCAGCATTATTGAGATTATTGCCATTACTGAGATTATTGCCATTACTGATAGTATCGCCATTACTGACATTATCAACATTACTGAGATTGTCGCCATTACTGAGAATATCACCATTACTGAGATTATCGCCATTACCAAAAATATCACCATTACCGAGATTATCAACACTACTGAGAATATCTCAATTACTGAGAATATTGCCATTACTGAGATTATCGCCATTACCGAGATTATCACCATTACTGAGAATATTGCCATTACTGAGATTCTCAACATTAGTGAGATTATCGCCATTACTGAGACTATTGCCATTACTGAGATTATTGCAATGACTGAGATTATCACCATTACTGAGATTATCTGCATTATTGAGATTATTGACATTACTGAGATTATGGCCATTACTGAGATTGTCACCATTACAGAGATTATCCCCATTACTGAGAATATTACCATTACTGGGATTATCATCATTACGGAGATTATCGCCACTACTGAGAATATCACCATTACTGAGTTTACGACCATTACTGAGATTATCACCATTACTGAGAATATTGCCATTACTGAGATTATGACCTTTACTGAGATTATCACAATTACCAAGAATATCACGATTACCGAGAATATCACCATTACCGTGATTATCACCGTTACTGAGAATATTGCCATTATTGAGATTATCACCAATACTGAGAGTTTCGCCATTACTGAGATTATCACCATTAACGAGAACATCGCCATTACTGAGATTATCAACATTAGCAAGAATATCACCATTGCTGACATTAACACCATTAATGAGAATATCGCCATTACTGAGATTATCACCATTACCGAAAATATCACCATTACTGAGATTATCGCCATTAATGAGAATATCACCATTACTGAGATTATCACCATTACAGAGAATCTCACCATTACTGAGATTATCGCCTTTACTGAGATTATCGACATTGCTGCGACTTTCACCATTACTGAGATTATTGTCCTTACTGAAATTATCACCATTACTGAGATTATCACCATTACTGAGATTAATGCCATTACTTAGATTATCACCATTACTGAGATTATCGCCATTACTGAGATTATTGCCAGTACTGAGAGTATCGCCATTACTGACATTATCAACATTAGTGAGAATATCACCGTTACTGAGATTATCACCATTACTGAGAATATCAACATTACTGAGATTATCACCATTACTGAGAATATTGCCATTACTGAGATTTTCGCCATTACTGAGATTATCACCATTACTGTGAATATCACCATTAGTGAGATTATCACCATTACTGAGATTATTGCCTTTACTGAGATTCTCACCATTACTGAGATTATCACCATTACTGAGATTTTCACCTTTACTGAGATTATTGCCATTACTGAGATTATTGCCATTACTGACATTCTCACCATTACTGAGATTATTGCGATTACAGAGATTATCCGCATTACTGAGATTATTACCATTACTGGGATTATCACCATTAGTCAGATTATCACCACTACTGAGAATATCACCATTACTGAGAATATTGCCATTACTGAGATTATTTCCATTACTGTGATTATCACAATTACCGAGAATATCACTATTACCGAGAATATCACCATTACCAAGATTATCACCGTTATGGAAAATATTGCCTTTATTGAGATTATCACCATTACTGAGATTATCGCCATTACTGCGATGATCACCATTACCAAGAATATCGCCATTACGGAGATTAGAAACATTAGCGAGAATATCACCATTGCTGAGATTATCACCATTAATGAGAATATTGCCATTACTGAGATTATCGCCATTACTGAGATTATCACCATTACTGCGATTTTCACCATTACTGAGATTATCACCATTACCGAACATATCACCATTACTGAGAATATCCCCATTACTGAGAATGTTGCCATGACTGAGAATATCACAACTACTAAGGTTATCGCCATTACTGAAATTATTGCCATTACTGAGATTATTGCCATCACTGAGATTATCACCATTACTGAGAATATCACCATTACTGAGATTATCACCATTACTGAGATTATCACCATTACTGAGAATATCACCATTACTGAAATTATCACCATTACTGAGATTATTGCCATTATTGAGATTATCCCCATTACTGAGATTATTGCCATTGCTGAGATTCCAGCCATTACTGAGATTCTCGCCATTTCTGAGATTATCGCCATTACTGATTTTATTGCCATTACTGAGATTATGGCCATTACTGAGATTATCACCATTACTGAGATTATCACCATTACTGAAATTGTTGCCATTACTGAGATTATTTCCATTACTGAGATTATCACCATTATTGCAATAATTGCCATTACTGAGATTATCACCATTACTGAGATTATCACCATTACTGAGATTATCACCATTACCGAGAATATCGACATTACTGAGATTATCAACTTTAGCAAGAATATCAACATTGCTGAGATTATCAACATTAATGAGAATATCGCCATTACTGAAAAATTCACCATTAGCGAGAATATCGCCATTACTGAGATTATCAACATTACAGAAAATATCTCCGTTACAGAGAAAGTCGCCATTACTGAGATTCTCAACATTAGTGAGATTATCACCATTACTAAGATTATCACCATTACTGAGATTATCGCCATTACTGATAATATCGCCATTACTGAGATTCTCATAATTACTGAGATTATTGCCATTACTAATATTATTGCCATTACTGAGATTATCGCCATTACTGAGATTTTCACCATAACTGAGATTATTGCCATTACTGAAATTATCACCGTTACTGAGATTATAACCATTACTGATATTAATGCCATTACTGAGATTATCACCATTAGTGAGATTATCACCATTACTGAGATTATCGCCATTACTGAGATTATTGCCATTACTGATAGTATCGCCATTACTGACATTATCAACATTAGTGAGAATATCACCGTTACTGAGATTATCACCATTACTGAGAATATCAACATTACTGAGATTGTCGCCATTACTGAGAATATCACCATTACTGAGATTATCACCATTACCGAGAATATCACCATTACCGAGATTATCAACGCTACTGAGAATATCACAATTACTGAGAATATTGCCATTACTGAGATTATCGCCATTACCGAGATTATCACCATTACTGAGAATATCACAATTACTGAGAATATCACCATTACTGAGATTATTGCCATTACTGAGATTCTCACCATTAGTGAGATTATCGCCATTACTGAGACTATTGCCATTACTGAGATTATTGCCATGACTGAGATTATCACCATTAATGAGATTATCCACATTACTGAGATTATTGACATTACTGAGATTATCGCCATTACTGAGATTCTCACCATTACAGACATTATGCCCATTACTGAGCTTATTACCATTACTGGGATTATCATCATTACTGAGAATATTGCCATTACTGAGATTGTGACCTTTACTGAGATTGTCACAATTACGGAGAGTATCACAATTACCGAGAATATCACCATTACCGAGATTATCACCGTTACTGAGAATATTGGCATTATTGAGATAATCACCAATACTGAGAGTTTCGCCATTACTGAGATTATCACCATTAACGAGAATATCGCCATTACTGAGATTATCAACATTAGCAAGAATATCACCATTGCTGACATTATCACCATTAATGAGAATACCGCCATGACTGAGATTATCACCATTAGCGAGAATATCGCCATTACTGAGATTATCACCATTACCGAAAATATCACCATTACTGAGATTATCGCCATTACTGAGAATATCACCATTACTGAGATTATCACCATTACTGAGAATATCACCATTACTGAGATTATCGCCATTACTGAGATTATTGCCATTAGTGAGATTATCGCCTTTCCTGAGGTTATCGACATTACTGCGATTTTCACCATTACTGAGATTATTGCCATTACTAAAATTATCACCATTACTGAGATTATCACCATTACAGAGATTAATGCCATTACTGAGATTATCACCATTACTGAGATTATCGCCATTACTGAGATTATTGCCAGTACTGAGCGTATCGCCATTACTGACATTATCAACATTAGTGAGAATATCACCGTTACTGAGATTATCACCATTACTGAGAATATCAACATTACTGAGATGATCACCATTACTGAGAATATTGCCATTACTGAGATTATCGCCATTACTGAGATTATCACCATTACTGTGAATATCACCAGTACTGAGATTCTCACCATTACTGAGATTATCACCATTCCTGAGATTTTCACCTTTACTGAGATTATTGCCATTACTGAGATTATTGCCATTACTGAGATTATCACAATTACCGAGAATATCACTATTACCGAGAATATCACCATTACCAAGATTATCACCATTATGGAGAATATTGCCTTTATTGAGATTATCACCATTACTGAGATTATCGCCATTACTGCGATGATCACCACTACCAAGAATATCGCCATTACTGAGATTATAAACATTAGCGAGAATATCACCTTTGCTGAGATTATCACCATTAATGAGAATATTGCCATTACTGAGATTATCACCATGAGCAAGAATATTGCCATTACTGAGATTATCACCATTACTGAGATTATCACCATTACTGCGATTTTCACCATTACTGGGATTATCACCATTACCGAACATATCACCATTACTGAGATTATCACCATTACTGAGAATATCACCATTACTGAGAATGTTGCCATTACTGAGAATATCACAACTACTAAGATTATCGCCATTACTGAGATTATCGCCATTACTGAGATTTTTGCCATTACTCACATTATTGCCATTACTGAGATTATCTCCATTACTGAGATTATCACCATTACTGAGAACATCACGATTACTGAGATTATCACCATTACTGAGAATATCACCATTACTGAGATTATCACCATTACTGAGAATATCGCCATTACTGAGATTATTGCCATTACTCAGATTATGACCATTACTGAGATTATCCCCATTACTGAGATAATCGCCATTGCTGAGATTCCCTCCATTACTGAGATTATCACCTTTATCGAGAATATCACCATTACTGAGATTATGGCCATTACTGAGATTTTCTCCATTACAGAGAATATCACCATTACTGAGATTATCACCATTACTAAGAATGTCTCCATTAGGTAGAATGTTGCCATTAGTGAGGATATCACCATTACTGAGATTAACGCTTTTACTAAGATTATTCCCATTACTGATAATATTGCCATAACTGAGATTATTTCCATTACTGGGATTATTGAAATTACTGAGATTATCACTATTACTGAGATTATCACCATTACTGAGATTATCATCATTACTGAGATATCACCATTACTGAGAATGTCGACATTACTGAGAATATCACTATTACTGAGATTATCACCATTACTGAAATGATTGCCATTACTGAGATTATCGCCATTACTGAGATCATTGCCATTACTGAGATTATTGTCTTTACTGAGATTATCACCAATACTAAGATTAACGCCATTACTGAGAATATCCCATTACTGAGATTATCACCATTACTGACATTATCACCATTACTGTGAACGTTGCAATTACTGAGAATAGCACCATTACTGAAATTATCACCATTACTGAGGATATCACCATTATCGATAATATCACCATTACTTAGATTATCACCATTACTGAGATTATCACCATTAATTACTGAGATTATCACCTTTACAGAGAATATCACATTACTGAGAATGTCGCCATTACTGAGATTATCACCATTACTGAGAACATCACCATTACTGAGATTATCACCATTACTGAGAACATCACCATTACTGAGATTATCACCATTACTGAGATTATTGCCATTATTGAGATTATCCCCATTACTGAGATTATTGCCATTGCTGAGATTCCAGCCATTACTGAGATTCTCGCCATTTCTGAGATTATCACCATTACTGATTTTATTGCCATTACTGAGATTATGGCCATTACTGAGATTATCACCATTACTGAGATTATCACCATTACTGAAATTGTTGCCATTACTGAGATTACTTCCATTACTGAGATTATCAGCATTATTGAGATTATTGCCATTACTGAGATTATTGCCATTACTGATAGTATCGCCATTACTGACATTATCAACACTACTGAGATTGTCGCCATTACTGAGAATATCACCATTACTGAGATTATCGCCATTACCAAAAATATCACCATTACCGAGATTATCAACACTACTGAGAATATCTCAATTACTGAGAATATTGCCATTACTGAGATTATCGCCATTACCGAGATTATCACCATTACTGAGAATATTGCCATTACTGAGATTCTCAACATTAGTGAGATTATCGCCATTACTGAGACTATTGCCATTACTGAGATTATTGCAATGACTGAGATTATCACCATTACTGAGATTATCCGCATTATTGAGATTATTGACATTATTGAGATTATGGCCATTACTGAGATTGTCACCATTACAGAGATTATCCCCATTACTGAGAATATTACCATTACTGGGATTATCATCATTACGGAGATTATCGCCACTACTGAGAATATCACCATTACTGAGTTTACGACCATTACTGAGATTATCACCATTACTGAGAATATTGCCATTACTGAGATTATGACCTTTACTGAGATTATCACAATTACCAAGAATATCACGATTACCGAGAATATCACCATTACCGTGATTATCACCGTTACTGAGAATATTGCCATTATTGAGATTATCACCAATACTGAGAGTTTCGCCATTACTGAGATTATCACCATTAACGAGAACATCGCCATTACTGAGATTATCAACATTAGCAAGAATATCACCATTGCTGACATTAACACCATTAATGAGAATATCGCCATTACTGAGATTATCACCATTACCGAAAATATCACCATTACTGAGATTATCGCCATTAATGAGAATATCACCATTACTGAGATTATCACCATTACAGAGAATCTCACCATTACTGAGATTATCGCCTTTACTGAGATTATCGACATTGCTGCGACTTTCACCATTACTGAGATTATTGTCCTTACTGAAATTATCACCATTACTGAGATTATCACCATTACTGAGATTAATGCCATTACTTAGATTATCACCATTACTGAGATTATCGCCATTACTGAGATTATTGCCAGTACTGAGAGTATCGCCATTACTGACATTATCAACATTAGTGAGAATATCACCGTTACTGAGATTATCACCATTACTGAGAATATCAACATTACTGAGATTATCACCGTTACTGAGAATATTGCCATTACTGAGATTTTCGCCATTACTGAGATTATCACCATTACTGTGAATATCACCATTAGTGAGATTATCACCATTACTGAGATTATTGCCTTTACTGAGATTCTCACCATTACTGAGATTATCACCATTACTGAGATTTTCACCTTTACTGAGATTATTGCCATTACTGAGATTATTGCCATTACTGACATTCTCACCATTACTGAGATTGTTGCGATTACAGAGATTATCCCCATTACTGAGATTATTACCATTACTGGGATTATCACCATTAGTCAGATTATCACCACTACTGAGAATATCACCATTACTGAGAATATTGCCATTACTGAGATTATTTCCATTACTGTGATTATCACAATTACCGAGAATATCATTATTACCGAGAATATCACCATTACCAAGATTATCACCGTTATGGAGAATATTGCCTTTATTGAGATTATCACCATTACTGAGATTATCGCCATTACTGCGATGATCACCATTACCAAGAATATCGCCATTACGGAGATTAGAAACATTAGCGAGAATATCACCATTGCTGAGATTATCACCATTAATGAGAATATTGCCATTACTGAGATTATCGCCATTACTGAGATTATCACCATTACTGCGATTTTCACCATTACTGAGATTATCACCATTACCGAACATATCACCATTACTGAGATTATCACCATTATTGAGAATATCACCATTGCTGAGATAATCACCATTACTGAGAATATCCCCATTACTGAGAATGTTGCCATGACTGAGAATATCACAACTACTAAGGTTATCGCCATTACTGAGATTATTGCCATTACTGAGATTATTGCCATCACTGAGATTATCTCCATTACTGAGATTATCACCATTACTGAGAACATCACCATTACTGAGATTATCACCATTACTGAGAACATCACCATTACTGAGATTATCACCATTACTGAGATTATTGCCATTATTGAGATTATCCCCATTACTGAGATTATTGCCATTGCTGAGATTCCAGCCATTACTGAGATTCTCGCCATTTCTGAGATTATCACCATTACTGATTTTATTGCCATTACTGAGATTATGGCCATTACTGAGATTATCACCATTACTGAGATTATCACCATTACTGAAATTGTTGCCATTACTGAGATTACTTCCATTACTGAGATTATCAGCATTATTGAGATTATTGCCATTACTGAGATTATTGCCATTACTGATAGTATCGCCATTACTGACATTATCAACATTACTGAGATTGTCGCCATTACTGAGAATATCACCATTACTGAGATTATCGCCATTACCAAAAATATCACCATTACCGAGATTATCAACACTACTGAGAATATCTCAATTACTGAGAATATTGCCATTACTGAGATTATCGCCATTACCGAGATTATCACCATTACTGAGAATATTGCCATTACTGAGATTCTCAACATTAGTGAGATTATCGCCATTACTGAGACTATTGCCATTACTGAGATTATTGCAATGACTGAGATTATCACCATTACTGAGATTATCCGCATTATTGAGATTATTGACATTACTGAGATTATGGCCATTACTGAGATTGTCACCATTACAGAGATTATCCCCATTACTGAGAATATTACCATTACTGGGATTATCATCATTACGGAGATTATCGCCACTACTGAGAATATCACCATTACTGAGTTTACGACCATTACTGAGATTATCACCATTACTGAGAATATTGCCATTACTGAGATTATGACCTTTACTGAGATTATCACAATTACCAAGAATATCACGATTACCGAGAATATCACCATTACCGTGATTATCACCGTTACTGAGAATATTGCCATTATTGAGATTATCACCAATACTGAGAGTTTCGCCATTACTGAGATTATCACCATTAACGAGAACATCGCCATTACTGAGATTATCAACATTAGCAAGAATATCACCATTGCTGACATTAACACCATTAATGAGAATATCGCCATTACTGAGATTATCACCATTACCGAAAATATCACCATTACTGAGATTATCGCCATTAATGAGAATATCACCATTACTGAGATTATCACCATTACAGAGAATCTCACCATTACTGAGATTATCGCCTTTACTGAGATTATCGACATTGCTGCGACTTTCACCATTACTGAGATTATTGTCCTTACTGAAATTATCACCATTACTGAGATTATCACCATTACTGAGATTAATGCCATTACTTAGATTATCACCATTACTGAGATTATCGCCATTACTGAGATTATTGCCAGTACTGAGAGTATCGCCATTACTGACATTATCAACATTAGTGAGAATATCACCGTTACTGAGATTATCACCATTACTGAGAATATCAACATTACTGAGATTATCACCATTACTGAGAATATTGCCATTACTGAGATTTTCGCCATTACTGAGATTATCACCATTACTGTGAATATCACCATTAGTGAGATTATCACCATTACTGAGATTATTGCCTTTACTGAGATTCTCACCATTACTGAGATTATCACCATTACTGAGATTTTCACCTTTACTGAGATTATTGCCATTACTGAGATTATTGCCATTACTGACATTCTCACCATTACTGAGATTATTGCGATTACAGAGATTATCCGCATTACTGAGATTATTACCATTACTGGGATTATCACCATTAGTCAGATTATCACCACTACTGAGAATATCACCATTACTGAGAATATTGCCATTACTGAGATTATTTCCATTACTGTGATTATCACAATTACCGAGAATATCACTATTACCGAGAATATCACCATTACCAAGATTATCACCGTTATGGAAAATATTGCCTTTATTGAGATTATCACCATTACTGAGATTATCGCCATTACTGCGATGATCACCATTACCAAGAATATCGCCATTACGGAGATTAGAAACATTAGCGAGAATATCACCATTGCTGAGATTATCACCATTAATGAGAATATTGCCATTACTGAGATTATCGCCATTACTGAGATTATCACCATTACTGCGATTTTCACCATTACTGAGATTATCACCATTACCGAACATATCACCATTACTGAGAATATCCCCATTACTGAGAATGTTGCCATGACTGAGAATATCACAACTACTAAGGTTATCGCCATTACTGAAATTATTGCCATTACTGAGATTATTGCCATCACTGAGATTATCACCATTACTGAGAATATCACCATTACTGAGATTATCACCATTACTGAGATTATCACCATTACTGAGAATATCACCATTACTGAAATTATCACCATTACTGAGATTATTGCCATTATTGAGATTATCCCCATTACTGAGATTATTGCCATTGCTGAGATTCCAGCCATTACTGAGATTCTCGCCATTTCTGAGATTATCGCCATTACTGATTTTATTGCCATTACTGAGATTATGGCCATTACTGAGATTATCACCATTACTGAGATTATCACCATTACTGAAATTGTTGCCATTACTGAGATTATTTCCATTACTGAGATTATCACCATTATTGCAATAATTGCCATTACTGAGATTATCACCATTACTGAGATTATCACCATTACTGAGATTATCACCATTACCGAGAATATCGACATTACTGAGATTATCAACTTTAGCAAGAATATCAACATTGCTGAGATTATCAACATTAATGAGAATATCGCCATTACTGAAAAATTCACCATTAGCGAGAATATCGCCATTACTGAGATTATCAACATTACAGAAAATATCTCCGTTACAGAGAAAGTCGCCATTACTGAGATTCTCAACATTAGTGAGATTATCACCATTACTAAGATTATCACCATTACTGAGATTATCGCCATTACTGATAATATCGCCATTACTGAGATTCTCAAAATTACTGAGATTATTGCCATTACTAATATTATTGCCATTACTGAGATTATCGCCATTACTGAGATTTTCACCATAACTGAGATTATTGCCATTACTGAAATTATCACCGTTACTGAGATTATAACCATTACTGATATTAATGCCATTACTGAGATTATCACCATTAGTGAGATTATCACCATTACTGAGATTATCGCCATTACTGAGATTATTGCCATTACTGATAGTATCGCCATTACTGACATTATCAACATTAGTGAGAATATCACCGTTACTGAGATTATCACCATTACTGAGAATATCAACATTACTGAGATTGTCGCCATTACTGAGAATATCACCATTACTGAGATTATCACCATTACCGAGAATATCACCATTACCGAGATTATCAACGCTACTGAGAATATCACAATTACTGAGAATATTGCCATTACTGAGATTATCGCCATTACCGAGATTATCACCATTACTGAGAATATCACAATTACTGAGAATATCACCATTACTGAGATTATTGCCATTACTGAGATTCTCACCATTAGTGAGATTATCGCCATTACTGAGACTATTGCCATTACTGAGATTATTGCCATGACTGAGATTATCACCATTAATGAGATTATCCACATTACTGAGATTATTGACATTACTGAGATTATCGCCATTACTGAGATTCTCACCATTACAGACATTATGCCCATTACTGAGCTTATTACCATTACTGGGATTATCATCATTACTGAGAATATTGCCATTACTGAGATTGTGACCTTTACTGAGATTGTCACAATTACGGAGAGTATCACAATTACCGAGAATATCACCATTACCGAGATTATCACCGTTACTGAGAATATTGGCATTATTGAGATAATCACCAATACTGAGAGTTTCGCCATTACTGAGATTATCACCATTAACGAGAATATCGCCATTACTGAGATTATCAACATTAGCAAGAATATCACCATTGCTGACATTATCACCATTAATGAGAATACCGCCATGACTGAGATTATCACCATTAGCGAGAATATCGCCATTACTGAGATTATCACCATTACCGAAAATATCACCATTACTGAGATTATCGCCATTACTGAGAATATCACCATTACTGAGATTATCACCATTACTGAGAATATCACCATTACTGAGATTATCGCCATTACTGAGATTATTGCCATTAGTGAGATTATCGCCTTTCCTGAGGTTATCGACATTACTGCGATTTTCACCATTACTGAGATTATTGCCATTACTGAAATTATCACCATTACTGAGATTATCACCATTACAGAGATTAATGCCATTACTGAGATTATCACCATTACTGAGATTATCGCCATTACTGAGATTATTGCCAGTACTGAGCGTATCGCCATTACTGACATTATCAACATTAGTGAGAATATCACCGTTACTGAGATTATCACCATTACTGAGAATATCAACATTACTGAGATGATCACCATTACTGAGAATATTGCCATTACTGAGATTATCGCCATTACTGAGATTATCACCATTACTGTGAATATCACCAGTACTGAGATTCTCACCATTACTGAGATTATCACCATTCCTGAGATTTTCACCTTTACTGAGATTATTGCCATTACTGAGATTATTGCCATTACTGAGATTATCACAATTACCGAGAATATCACTATTACCGAGAATATCACCATTACCAAGATTATCACCATTATGGAGAATATTGCCTTTATTGAGATTATCACCATTACTGAGATTATCGCCATTACTGCGATGATCACCACTACCAAGAATATCGCCATTACTGAGATTATAAACATTAGCGAGAATATCACCTTTGCTGAGATTATCACCATTAATGAGAATATTGCCATTACTGAGATTATCACCATGAGCAAGAATATTGCCATTACTGAGATTATCACCATTACTGAGATTATCACCATTACTGCGATTTTCACCATTACTGGGATTATCACCATTACCGAACATATCACCATTACTGAGATTATCACCATTACTGAGAATATCACCATTACTGAGAATGTTGCCATTACTGAGAATATCACAACTACTAAGATTATCGCCATTACTGAGATTATCGCCATTACTGAGATTTTTGCCATTACTCACATTATTGCCATTACTGAGATTATCTCCATTACTGAGATTATCACCATTACTGAGAACATCACGATTACTGAGATTATCACCATTACTGAGAATATCACCATTACTGAGATTATCACCATTACTGAGATTATTGCCATTATTGAGATTATTGCCATTAAAGATATTATCACCATTACTGAGAATATCACAATTACTGAGAATATCGCCATTACTGAGATTATTGCCATTACTCAGATTATGACCATTACTGAGATTATCCCCATTACTGAGATAATCGCCATTGCTGAGATTCCCTCCATTACTGAGATTATCACCTTTATCGAGAATATCACCATTACTGAGATTATGGCCATTACTGAGATTTTCTCCATTACAGAGAATATCACCATTACTGAGATTATCACCATTACTAAGAATGTCTCCATTAGGTAGAATGTTGCCATTAGTGAGGATATCACCATTACTGAGATTAACGCTTTTACTAAGATTATTCCCATTACTGATAATATTGCCATAACTGAGATTATTTCCATTACTGGGATTATTGAAATTACTGAGATTATTGCCATTACTGAGAATATCATCATTACTGAGATTATCATCATTACTGAGATATCACCATTACTGAGAATGTCGACATTACTGAGAATATCACTATTACTGAGATTATCACCATTACTGAAATGATTGCCATTACTGAGATTATCGCCATTACTGAGATCATTGCCATTACTGAGATTATTGTCTTTACTGAGATTATCACCAATACTAAGATTAACGCCATTACTGAGAATATCCCATTACTGAGATTATCACCATTACTGACATTATCACCATTACTGTGAACGTTGCAATTACTGAGAATAGCACCATTACTGAAATTATCACCATTACTGAGGATATCACCATTATCGATAATATCACCATTACTTAGATTATCACCATTACTGAGATTATCACCATTAATTACTGAGATTATCACCTTTACAGAGAATATCACATTACTGAGAATGTCGCCATTACTGAGAATATCACCATTACTGCAATTATTGCCTTACTGAGATTATCCAAGATGCCAAGAATATCAACATTACTGAGAATATCGCCATTACTGAGATTATCAACATTACCGAGAATATCACCATTAGCGAGAATATCGCCATTACTTAGATTATCACCATTAGTGAAAATATCACGATTACTGAGATTATCGCCATTACTGAGAATAACACCATTACTGAGATTATCACCATTACTGAGAATATCACCATTTCTGAGATTATCGCCATTACTGAGAATATGATCATTACTGAGATTATCACCATTACTGATATTATCCCCATTACTGAGAATGTCGCCATTACTGAGAATGTCGCCATTAATGAGATAATCGCCATTACCGAGAATATCGCCATTACTGAGATTATCACAATAACCGAGAATATCACCATTACTGAGTTTATGGCCATTACTGAGATTTTCACCATTACTGAGAATATCAAAATTACTGAGATTATCACCATTACGGAGAATGCCGCCATTACTGAGAATATCGCCATTACTGAGATCATCAACATTACCGAGAATATCACCATTACCAAGATTATAGCCATTTCTGAGATTTTCTCCATTACAGAGAATATCACCATTAGTGAGATTATCACCATTACTAAGAATGTCTCCATTAGGTAGAATGTCCCATCAGTGAGAATATCACCATTACTGAGATTATCGCCATTACGGAGATTATCGCCATTACTGGGATTATTGCCATTACTGAGATTATTGCCATTACTGAGATTATCTCCATTACTGAGATAATCACATTACTGAGAACATCACCATTACTGAGATTATCACCATTAATGAGATTATCACCAATACTGAGATTATTGCCATTATTGAGATTATTGCCATTAACGATATTATCACCATTACTGAGAATATCACAATTACTGAGAATATTGCATTTACTGAGATTATTGCCATTACTGAGATTCTCGCCATTTCTGAGATTATTGCCATTAACGATATTATCACCATTACTGAGAATTTCTCAATTACTGAGAATATTGCATTTACTGAGATTATTGCCATTACTGAGATTTCTGCCATTACTGAGATTCTCGCCATTTCTGAGAATATCACCATTACTGAGAATGGCACCATTATTGAGAATATCACAATTACTGAGATTATCGCCATTACTGATCTTATCGCCATTACTGAGATTATTGCCAAAACTGAAATTATTGCCATTACTGAGATTTATGCCATTACTGAGATTATCACCATTACGGAGATTATCACCATTACTGAGATTATCAACATTACTGAGATTATCACCATTACCGAGAATATCACCATTACTGAGAATGTTGCCATTACTGAGATTATCACCATTACTGAGATTATCACCATTACTGGGATTATTGCCATTCTTGAGATTATTGCCTTTAATGATATTATCACCATTACTGAGAATGTCACAATTACTGAGAATATCGCCATTACTCAGATTATTGCCATTACTGAGATTATGACCATTACTGAGACTATCACTATTACTGAGATTATCACCATTACTGCGATTATTACCATTACTGAGATCCCCGCCATTACTGAGATTCTAGCCATTTCTGAGATTATCGCCATTACTGAGACTATTGCCTTTACTGGGATTGTTGCTATTACTGAGATTATTTCCATTTATGAGAATATCACCATTATTGAGATTATCACCATTACTGGGAATATGACCATTACTGATATTATCGCCATGACAAAGAATGTTGCGATTACTGAAAATGTCGCCATTACTGAGATAATCGCCATTACTGAGAATGTCGCCATTACTGAGAATATCACCATTACTGAGAATGTCGCCATTACTGAGATTATCACCATTAATGAGATTATCACCATTACTGAGATTATTGCTATTATTGAGATTATTGACATTAACGATATTATCACCATTACTGAGAATATCACAATTACTGAGATTCTCGCCATTACTGAGATTATTGCCATTACTGAGATTATGACCATTACTGAGATTGTTGCCATTACTAAGATTATTTCCATTACTGACATTATCTCCATTATTGAGATTATTACCGTTACTGAGATTATCGCCATTACTGCTATTATTGTTATTACAGAGACGATCACCATTACTGAGATGATCGCCATTACTGAGAATATGACCATTACTGATATTATCACCATTACTGAGATTATTGCCATTACTGAGATTATCGCCATTACTGAGAATATGATCATTACTGAGATTATCACCATTACTGATATTATCACCATTACTGAGATTATTGCCATTACTGAGAATGCCGCCATTACTGAGAATGTCGACATTACTGAGATAATCGCAATTACCGAGAATATCACCATTACTGAGATTTTCACCATTACTGAGAATAACAAAATTACTGAGATTATCACCATTACTGAGAATTTCGCCATTACTGAGAATGTCGCCATTACTGAGAATATCGCCATTACTAAGATCATCAACATTACCAACTATATCACCATTACAAAGATTATTGCCATTACTGAGATTTTCTCCATTACAGAGAATATCACCATTAGTGAGATTATCACCATTACTAAGAATGTCTCCATTAGGTAGAATGTCGCCATTAGTGAGGATATCACCATTACTGAGATTATCGCCTTTACCGAGATTATTCCCATTACCTGATATTATTGCCATATCTGAGATTATTGCCATTACTGAGATTATTGAAATTACTGAGATTATCACCATTACTGAGATTATCACCATTACTGAGAATATCACCATTTCCGATATTATCACCATTTATGAGACTATTGCCATTACTGAGATTATCACCATCACTGAGATTATCGCCATTACAGAAATTATCACCATTACTGAGATTATCACCATTACTGAGAATGTCGGCATTACTGAGGATATCACTATTACTGAGATTATCACCATTACTGAGATTATTGCCATTACTGATATTGTTGCCATTACTGAGATTATCACCATTACTGAGATTATCCCCATTAATGAGATTATTGCCATTACTGAGATAATCAGCAATACCGAAAATATCACCATTACTGAGATTATCGCCATTACTGAGATTATCGCCATGACTGCGATTTTCACCATTACTGAGATTATTGCCATTACTGAAATTATCACCATTTCTGAGATTATCACAATTACTGAGAATTATGCCATTTCTGAGATTATCACCATTACTGAGATTATCACCATTACTGAGATTATTGCCATTACTGAGATTATCACCATTACTGAGATTATCCCCATTAATGAGATTATTGCCATTACTGAGATTTTCACCATTACTGAGATTATCACCATTACCGAACATATCACCATTACTGAGAATACTGCCATTACTGAGACTGTCACCAGTACTGAGAATATGACCATTACTGAGAATGTCGCAATTACTGAGAATATCAGAATTATTGAGATTATTGCCATTACTGAGATTATCGCCATTACTGAGATCATTGCCATTACTGAGATTATTGCCATTACTGAGATTATCTCCATTACTGAGATAATCACCATTACTGAGAACATCACCATTACTGAGATTATCACCATTACTGAGATTATTGCCATAACTGAGATTATTGCCATTACAGAAATTATCACCATTACTGAGATTATCCCCATTAGTGAGATTATTGCCATTACTGAGATAATCGCAATTACCAAGAATATCACCATTACTGAGTTTACGACCATTACTGAGATTGTCACCATTACTTGGAATATTGCCATTACTGAGATTATGACCTTTAGTGAGATTATCACAATTACCAAGAATATCACTATTACCGAGAATATCACCATTATCAAGATTATCACCGTTACGGAGAATATTGCCATGATTGAGATTATCGCCATTACTGAGATTATCGCCATTACTGAGATTAACACCATCACTGAGATTATCGCCAATACTGAGATTATCAACATTAGCGAGAATATCACCATTGCTGAGATTATCACCATTAATGAGAATATTGCCATTACTGAGATTATCACCATTACCAAAAATATCAACATTACTGAGATTATCGCCACTACTGAGATTATCGCCATTGCTGCGATTTTCACCTTTACTGAGATTATTGCCATTACTGAAATTATCACCATTACTGAGAATATCACCATTGCTGAGATTTATGCCATTACTGAGATTATAACCATTACTGAGATTATCACCATTACTGAGATTATCACCATTACTGAGATTATCTCCAGTACCGAACATATCACCATTACTGAGATTACTGCCATTACTGAGATTGTCACCATTTCTGAGAATATCACCATTACTGAGATTATCACCATTACTGAGAATATCACCATTACTGAGAATGTCGCCATTACCGAGAATATCACAATTACTGAGATTATCGCCATTACTGAGATTATCTCCATTACTGAGATTATTGCCATTACTGAAATTATTGCCATTACTGAGATTATCTCCATTACTGAGATTATCACCATTACTGAGAACATCACCATTACTGAGATTATCGTCATTACTGAGAATATCACCATTAATGAGATTATCACCATTACTGAGATTATTGCCATTATTGAGATTATTGCCATTAACGATATTATCACCATTACTGAGAATATCACAATTACTGAGATTATTGCATTTACTGAGATTATTGCCATTACTGAGATTTCCGCCATTACTGAGATTCTCGCCATTTCTGAGATTATTGCCATTACTGATTTTATTGCCATTACTGAGATTATTGCCATTACTGAGATTATCACCATTACTGAGATTGTTGCCATTACTGAGATTATTTCCATTTCTGAGATTATCACCATTATTGAGATTATTGCCATTACTGAGATTATCGCCATTACTGCTATTATTGTCATTACAGAGACTATCACCATTACTGAGATGATCGCAATTACTGAGAATATGACCATTAGTGAGATTATCACCATTACTGAGGTTATCACCATTACTGAGATTATCGCCATTACTGAGAAGATGACCATTACTGAGATTATCACCATTACTGATATTATGACCATTACTGAGATTATTGCCATTACTGAGAATGCCGCGATTACTGAGAATGTCGCCATTAATGAGATAATCGCCATTACCGAGAATATCGCCATTACGGAGATTATCACAATTACCGAGAATATCACCATTACTGAGTTTACGACCATTACTGAGATTATCACCATTACTTGGAATATTGCCATTACTGAGATTATGACCTTTAGTGAGATTATCACAATTACCAAGAATATCACTATTACCGAGAATATCACCATTATCAAGTTTATCACCGTTACGGAGAATATTGCCATTATTGAGATTATTGCCATTACTGAGATTATCGCCATTACTGAGATTAACACCATCACTGAGATTATCGCCAATACTGCGATTATCAACATTAGCGAGAATATCACCATTACTGAGATTATCACCATTACCGAAAATATCACCATTACTGAGATTATCGCCACTACTGAGATTATCGCCATTACTGCGATTTTCACCTTTACTGAGATTATTGCCATTACTGAAATTATCACCATTACTGAGATTATCACCATTGCTGAGATTTATGCCATTACTGGGATTATAACCATTACTGAGATTATCACCATTACTGAGATTATCACCATTACTGAGATTATCTCCAGTACCGAACACATCACCATTACTGAGATTACTGCCATTACTGAGATTGTCACCATTTCTGAGAATATCACCATTACTGAGAATGTCACCATTACTGAGAATATCACAATTACTGAGATTATTGCCATTACTGAGATTATCGCCATTACTGAGATTATAACCATTACTGAGATTATCACCATTACTGAGATTATCACCATTACTGAGATTATCTCCAGTACCGAACATATCACCATTACTGAGATTACTGCCATTACTGAGATTGTCACCATTTCTGAGAATATCACCATTACTGAGAATGTCGCCATTACTGAGAATATCACAATTACTGTGATTATTGCCATTACTGAGATTATAACCATTACTGAGATTATCACCATTACTGAGAACATCACCATTACTGAGATTATTACCATTACTGAGAATATCACCATTACTGAGATTATTGCCTTTACCGAGATTATCCAAGTTGCCGAGCATATCACCATTACTGAGAATATCGCCATTACTGAGACTATCACCATTAGCGAGAATATCACCATTACTTAGATTATCACCATTACCGAAAATATCACGATTACTGAGATAATCACCATTGCTGAGAATAACACCATTACTGAGATTATCACAATAACTGAGAATATCATCATTACTGAGATTATCACCATTACTGAGATTATTGCCATTACTGAGATTATTCCCATTACTGAGATTATCGCCATTACTGAGATTATTGCCATTACTGAGATTATTGCCATTACTGAGATTTATACCATTACTGAGATTATCCGCATCACTGAGATTATTGATATTACTGAGATTATTGCCATTACTGACATTCTCACCATTACTGAGATTGTTGCCATTTCAGAGTTTATCCCCATAACAGAGATTATTGACATTACTGGGATTATCAACATTACTGAGATTATCGCCACTACTGAGAATATCACCATTACTGAGTTTACGGCCATTACTGAGATTATCACCATTACTGAGAATATCGCCATTACTGAGATCATCAACATTACCGAGAATATCACCATTACAAAGATTATTGCCATTACTGAGATTTTCTCCATTACAGAGAATATCACCATTACTGAGATTATCCCCATTAGTGAAATTATGGCCATTACTGAGATAATCGCAATTACCGAGAATATCACCATTACTGAGTTTACGACCATTACTGAGATTATCACCATTACTTGGAATATTGCCATTACTGAGATTATGACCTTTAGTGAGATTATCACAATTACCAAGAATATCACTATTACCGAGAATATCACCATTATCAATTTTATCACCGTTACGGAGAATATTGCCATTATTGAGATTATTGCCATTACTGAGATTATCGCCATTACTGAGATTAACACCATCACTGAGATTATCGCCAATACTGCGATTATCAACATTAGCGAGAATATCACCATTACTGAGATTATCACCATTACCGAAAATATCACCATTACTGAGATTATCGCCACTACTGAGATTATCGCCATTACTGCGATTTTCACCTTTACTGAGATTATTGCCATTACTGAAATTATCACCATTACTGAGATTATCACCATTGCTGAGATTTATGCCATTACTGAGATTATAACCATTACTGAGATTATCACCATTACTGAGATTATCACCATTACTGAGATTATCTCCAGTACCGAACATATCACCATTACTGAGATTACTGCCATTACTGAGATTGTCACCATTTCTGAGAATATCACCATTACTGAGAATGTCGCCATTACTGAGAATATCACAATTACTGAGATTATTGCCATTACTGAGATTATCGCCATTACTGAGATTATCACCATTACTGAGAACATCACCATTACTGAGATTATTACCATTACTGAGAATATCACCATTACTGAGATTATTGCCTTTACCGAGATTATCCAAGTTGCCGAGCATATCACCATTACTGAGAATATCGCCATTACTGAGACTATCACCATTAGCGAGAATATCACCATTACTTAGATTATCACCATTACCGAAAATATCACGATTACTGAGATAATCACCATTGCTGAGAATAACACCATTACTGAGATTATCACAATAACTGAGAATATCAACATTACTGAGATTATCACCATTACTGAGATTATTGCCATTACTGAGATTATTCCCATTACTGAGATTATCGCCATTACTGAGATTATTGCCATTACTGAGATTATTGCCATTACTGAGATTTATACCATTACTGAGAATATCCGCATCACTGAGATTATTGATATTACTGAGATTATTGCCATTACTGACATTCTCACCATTACTGAGATTGTTGCCATTACAGAGTTTATCCCCATAACAGAGATTATTGACATTACTGGGATTATCAACATTACTGAGATTATCGCCACTACTGAGAATATCACCATTACTGAGTTTACGACCATTACTGAGATTATCACCATTACTGAGAATATTGCCATTACTGAGATTATGACCT
The DNA here is from genome assembly GCA_026770705.1 of Isurus oxyrinchus. Classification (NCBI taxonomy): domain Eukaryota; kingdom Metazoa; phylum Chordata; class Chondrichthyes; order Lamniformes; family Lamnidae; genus Isurus; species Isurus oxyrinchus. The sequence goes on along the minus strand of JANJGN010001016.1, from coordinate 62,551 downwards.
TTACTGAGATTATCACAATTAATGAGTATATCACTATTACCGAGAATATCACCATTACCGAGTTTATCACCGTTACTGAGAATATTGCCATTATTGAGATTATCACCAATAATAATGGCGATAATCTCAGTAAAGGCAATATTCTCAGTAATGGTGATATTCTCAGTAATGTTGATATTCTGGATAATATCACCATTACTGAGATTACTGCCATTACTGAGACTGTCACCATTACTGAGAATATCACCATTACTGAGAATGTCGCCATTACTGAGAATATCACAATTACTGAGATTATCGCCATTACGGAGATTATCGCCATTACTGGGATTATTGCCATTACTGAGATTATTGCCATTACTGAGATTATCTCCATTACTGAGATAATCACCATTACTGAGAACATCACCATAACTGAGATTATCACCATTATGAGAATATCACCATTACTGAGAATGTCGCCATTACTGAGATTATTGCCATTATTGAGATTGTTGCCATTAACGATATTATCACCTTTACTGACAATTATGCCATTACTCAGATTATCACCATTACTGAGATTATCACCATTACTGAGATTATCGCCATTACTGCGATTTTCACCTTTACTGAGATTATTGCCGTTACTGAAATTATCACCATTACTGAGATTATCACCATTACTGAGACTTATGCCATTACTGAGATTATAACCATTACTGAGAATATCACCATTACTGAGATTATCACCATTACTGAGATTATCTCCAGTACTGAACATACCACCATTACTGAGATTACTGCCATTAATGAGATTGTCACCATTTCTGAGAATATCACCATTACTGAGATTATCACCATTACTGAGAATATCACCATTACTGAGAATGTCGCCATTACTGAGAATATCACAATTACTGAGATTATTGCCATTACTGAGATTATCGCCATTACTGAGATTATCACCATTAGTGAGAACATCACCATTACTGAGATTATCACCATTACTGAGAATATCACAATTACTGAGAATGTCGCCATTATTGAGAATATCACAATTACTGAGATTATCGCCATTACTGAGCTTATCGCCATTACTGAGATTATTGCCATGACTGAAATTATTGCCATTACTTAGATTTATGCCATTACTGAGATTATCACCATTACTGAGATTATCACCATTACTGAGATTATCAACATTACTGAGATTATCACCATTACCGAGAATATCACCATTACTGAGAATGTTGCCATTACTGAGATTATCACCATTACTGAGATTATCACCATTACTGGGATTATTGCCATTCTTGAGATTATTGCCATTAATGATATTATCACCATTACTGAGAATGTCACAATTACTGAGAATATCGCCATTACTCAGATTATTGCCATTACTGAGATTATGACCATTACTGAGACTATCACTATTACTGAGATTATCACCATTACTGCGATTATTACCATTACTGAGATCCTCGCCATTACTGAGATTCTAGCCATTTCTGAGATTATCGCCATTACTGAGATTATTGCCTTTACTGGGATTGTTGCTATTACTGAGATTATTTCCATTTATGAGAATATCACCCTTATTGAGATTATCGCCATTACTGAGATTATTGCCTTTACTGGGATTGTTGCTATTACTGAGTTTATTTCCATTTATGCGAATATCACCATTATTGAGATTATCGCCATTACTGAGAATATGAGCATTACTGGGATTATCACCATTACTGATATTATCATCATTACTGCTATTATCGCCATGACAAAGAATGTTGCGATTACTGAAAATGTCGCCATTACTGAGATAATCGCCATTACTGAGAATGTCGCCATTACTGAGAATATCACCATTACTGAGAATGTCGCCATTACTGAGATTATCACCATTAATGAGATTATCACCATTACTGAGATTATTGCTATTATTGAGATTATTGACATTAACGATATTATCACCATGACTGAGAATATCACAATTACTGAGATTCTCGCCATTATTGAGATTATTGCCATTACTGAGATTATGACCATTACTGAGATTATCGCTATTCCTGAGATTATCACCATTACTGATATTATGACCATTACTGAGATTGTTGCCATTAATAAGATTATTTCCATTACTGAGATTATCTCCATTATTGAGATTATTACCGTTACTGAGATTATCGCCATTACTGCTATTATTGTCATTACAGAGACGATCACCATTACTGAGATGATCGCCATTACAGAGAATATGACCATTACTGAGATTATCACCATTACTGAGATTATTGCCATTACTGAGATTATCGCCATTACTGAGAATATGATCATTACTGAGATTATCACCATTACTGATATTATCACCATTACTGAGATTATCGCCATTACTGAGATTATTGCCATTACTGAGATTATTGCCATTACTGAGATTTATACCATTACTGAGAATATCCGCATCACTGAGATTATTGATATTACTGAGATTATTGCCATTACTGACATTCTCACCATTACTGAGATTGTTGCCATTACAGAGTTTATCCCCATAACAGAGATTATTGACATTACTGGGATTATCAACATTACTGAGATTATCGCCACTACTGAGAATATCACCATTACTGAGTTTACGACCATTACTGAGATTATCACCATTACTGAGAATATTGCCATTACTGAGATTATGACCTTTACTGAGATTATCACAATTAATGAGTATATCACTATTACCGAGAATATCACCATTACCGAGTTTATCACCGTTACTGAGAATATTGCCATTATTGAGATTATCACCAATAATAATGGCGATAATCTCAGTAAAGGCAATATTCTCAGTAATGGTGATATTCTCAGTAATGTTGATATTCTGGATAATATCACCATTACTGAGATTACTGCCATTACTGAGACTGTCACCATTACTGAGAATATCACCATTACTGAGAATGTCGCCATTACTGAGAATATCACAATTACTGAGATTATCGCCATTACGGAGATTATCGCCATTACTGGGATTATTGCCATTACTGAGATTATTGCCATTACTGAGATTATCTCCATTACTGAGATAATCACCATTACTGAGAACATCACCATAACTGAGATTATCACCATTATGAGAATATCACCATTACTGAGAATGTCGCCATTACTGAGATTATTGCCATTATTGAGATTGTTGCCATTAACGATATTATCACCTTTACTGACAATTATGCCATTACTCAGATTATCACCATTACTGAGATTATCACCATTACTGAGATTATCGCCATTACTGCGATTTTCACCTTTACTGAGATTATTGCCGTTACTGAAATTATCACCATTACTGAGATTATCACCATTACTGAGACTTATGCCATTACTGAGATTATAACCATTACTGAGAATATCACCATTACTGAGATTATCACCATTACTGAGATTATCTCCAGTACTGAACATACCACCATTACTGAGATTACTGCCATTAATGAGATTGTCACCATTTCTGAGAATATCACCATTACTGAGATTATCACCATTACTGAGAATATCACCATTACTGAGAATGTCGCCATTACTGAGAATATCACAATTACTGAGATTATTGCCATTACTGAGATTATCGCCATTACTGAGATTATCACCATTAGTGAGAACATCACCATTACTGAGATTATCACCATTACTGAGAATATCACAATTACTGAGAATGTCGCCATTATTGAGAATATCACAATTACTGAGATTATCGCCATTACTGAGCTTATCGCCATTACTGAGATTATTGCCATGACTGAAATTATTGCCATTACTTAGATTTATGCCATTACTGAGATTATCACCATTACTGAGATTATCACCATTACTGAGATTATCAACATTACTGAGATTATCACCATTACCGAGAATATCACCATTACTGAGAATGTTGCCATTACTGAGATTATCACCATTACTGAGATTATCACCATTACTGGGATTATTGCCATTCTTGAGATTATTGCCATTAATGATATTATCACCATTACTGAGAATGTCACAATTACTGAGAATATCGCCATTACTCAGATTATTGCCATTACTGAGATTATGACCATTACTGAGACTATCACTATTACTGAGATTATCACCATTACTGCGATTATTACCATTACTGAGATCCTCGCCATTACTGAGATTCTAGCCATTTCTGAGATTATCGCCATTACTGAGATTATTGCCTTTACTGGGATTGTTGCTATTACTGAGATTATTTCCATTTATGAGAATATCACCCTTATTGAGATTATCGCCATTACTGAGATTATTGCCTTTACTGGGATTGTTGCTATTACTGAGTTTATTTCCATTTATGCGAATATCACCATTATTGAGATTATCGCCATTACTGAGAATATGAGCATTACTGGGATTATCACCATTACTGATATTATCATCATTACTGCTATTATCGCCATGACAAAGAATGTTGCGATTACTGAAAATGTCGCCATTACTGAGATAATCGCCATTACTGAGAATGTCGCCATTACTGAGAATATCACCATTACTGAGAATGTCGCCATTACTGAGATTATCACCATTAATGAGATTATCACCATTACTGAGATTATTGCTATTATTGAGATTATTGACATTAACGATATTATCACCATGACTGAGAATATCACAATTACTGAGATTCTCGCCATTATTGAGATTATTGCCATTACTGAGATTATGACCATTACTGAGATTATCGCTATTCCTGAGATTATCACCATTACTGATATTATGACCATTACTGAGATTGTTGCCATTAATAAGATTATTTCCATTACTGAGATTATCTCCATTATTGAGATTATTACCGTTACTGAGATTATCGCCATTACTGCTATTATTGTCATTACAGAGACGATCACCATTACTGAGATGATCGCCATTACAGAGAATATGACCATTACTGAGATTATCACCATTACTGAGATTATTGCCATTACTGAGATTATCGCCATTACTGAGAATATGATCATTACTGAGATTATCACCATTACTGATATTATCACCATTACTGAGATTATTGCCATTACTGAGAATGTCGCCATTACTGAGAATGTCGCCATAACTGAGATAATCGCAAGTACCGAGAATATCACCGTTACTGAGATTTTCACCATTACTGAGAATAACAAAATTACTGAGATTATCACCATTACCGAACATATCACCCTTACTGAGAATACTGCCATTACTGAGACTGTCACCATTACTGAGAATATCACCATTACTGAGAATGTCGCCATTACTGAGAATATCACAATTACTGAGATTATCGCCATTACTCCGATTATTGCCATTACTGAGATTATTGCCATTACTGAGATTATTGCCATTACTGAGATTATCTCCATTACTGAGATAATCACCATTACTGAGAACATCACCATGACTGAGATTATCACCATTACTGAGATTATTGCCATTACTGAGATTATTGCCATTACTGAAATTATCACCATTACTGAGATTATCCCCATTAGTGAGATTAAGGCCATTACTGAGATAATCGCAATTACCGAGAATATCACCATTACTGAGTTTACGACCATTACTGAGATTATCACCATTACTTGGAATATTGCCATTACTGAGATTATGACATTTAGTGAGATTATCACAATTACCAAGAATATCACTATTACCGAGAATATCACCATTATCAAGATTATCACCGTTACGGAGAATATTGCCATTATTGAGATTATTGCCATTACTGAGATTATCGCCATTACTGAGATTAACACCATCACTGAGATTATCGCCAATACTGAGATTATCAACATTAGAGAGAATATCACCATTACTGAGATTATCACCATCACCGAAAATATCACCATTACTGAGATTATCACCATCACCGAAAATATCACCATTACTGCGATTTTCACCTTTACTGAGATTATTGCCATTACTGAAATTATCACCATTACTGAGATTATCACCATTGCTGAGATTTATGCCATTACTGAGATTATAACCATTACTGAGATTATCACCATTACTGAGATTATCACCATTACTGAGATTATCTCCAGTACCGAACATATCACCATTACTGAGATTACTGCCATTACTGAGATTGTCACCATTTCTGAGAATATCACCATTACTGAGAATGTCGCCATTACTGAGAATATCACAATTACTGAGATTATTGCCATTACTGAGATTATCGCCATTACTGAGATTATCACCATTACTGAGAACATCACCATTACTGAGATTATCACCATTACTGAGAATATCACCATTACTGAGATTATTGCCTTTACCGAGATTATCCAAGTTGCCGAGCATATCACCATTACTGAGAATATCGCCATTACTGAGACTATCACCATTAGCGAGAATATCACCATTACTTAGATTATCACCATTACCGAAAATATCACGATTACTGAGATAATCACCATTGCTGAGAATAACACCATTACTGAGATTATCACAATAACTGAGAATATCATCATTACTGAGATTATCACCATTACTGAGATTATTGCCATTACTGAGATTATTCCCATTACTGAGATTATCGCCATTACTGAGATTATTGCCATTACTGAGATTATTGCCATTACTGAGATTTATACCATTACTGAGATTATCCGCATCACTGAGATTATTGATATTACTGAGATTATTGCCATTACTGACATTCTCACCATTACTGAGATTGTTGCCATTTCAGAGTTTATCCCCATAACAGAGATTATTGACATTACTGGGATTATCAACATTACTGAGATTATCGCCACTACTGAGAATATCACCATTACTGAGTTTACGGCCATTACTGAGATTATCACCATTACTGAGAATATCGCCATTACTGAGATCATCAACATTACCGAGAATATCACCATTACAAAGATTATTGCCATTACTGAGATTTTCTCCATTACAGAGAATATCACCATTACTGAGATTATCCCCATTAGTGAAATTATGGCCATTACTGAGATAATCGCAATTACCGAGAATATCACCATTACTGAGTTTACGACCATTACTGAGATTATCACCATTACTTGGAATATTGCCATTACTGAGATTATGACCTTTAGTGAGATTATCACAATTAATGAGTATATCACTATTACCGAGAATATCACCATTACCGAGTTTATCACCGTTACTGAGAATATTGCCATTATTGAGATTATCACCAATAATAATGGCGATAATCTCAGTAAAGGCAATATTCTCAGTAATGGTGATATTCTCAGTAATGTTGATATTCTGGATAATATCACCATTACTGAGATTACTGCCATTACTGAGACTGTCACCATTACTGAGAATATCACCATTACTGAGAATGTCGCCATTACTGAGAATATCACAATTACTGAGATTATCGCCATTACGGAGATTATCGCCATTACTGGGATTATTGCCATTACTGAGATTATTGCCATTACTGAGATTATCTCCATTACTGAGATAATCACCATTACTGAGAACATCACCATAACTGAGATTATCACCATTACTGAGAATATCACCATTACTGAGAATGTCGCCATTACTGAGATTATTGCCATTATTGAGATTGTTGCCATTAACGATATTATCACCTTTACTGACAATTATGCCATTACTCAGATTATCACCATTACTGAGATTATCACCATTACTGAGATTATCGCCATTACTGCGATTTTCACCTTTACTGAGATTATTGCCGTTACTGAAATTATCACCATTACTGAGATTATCACCATTACTGAGACTTATGCCATTACTGAGATTATAACCATTACTGAGAATATCACCATTACTGAGATTATCACCATTACTGAGATTATCTCCAGTACTGAACATACCACCATTACTGAGATTACTGCCATTAATGAGATTGTCACCATTTCTGAGAATATCACCATTACTGAGATTATCACCATTACTGAGAATATCACCATTACTGAGAATGTCGCCATTACTGAGAATATCACAATTACTGAGATTATTGCCATTACTGAGATTATCGCCATTACTGAGATTATCACCATTAGTGAGAACATCACCATTACTGAGATTATCACCATTACTGAGAATATCACAATTACTGAGAATGTCGCCATTATTGAGAATATCACAATTACTGAGATTATCGCCATTACTGAGCTTATCGCCATTACTGAGATTATTGCCATGACTGAAATTATTGCCATTACTTAGATTTATGCCATTACTGAGATTATCACCATTACTGAGATTATCACCATTACTGAGATTATCAACATTACTGAGATTATCACCATTACCGAGAATATCACCATTACTGAGAATGTTGCCATTACTGAGATTATCACCATTACTGAGATTATCACCATTACTGGGATTATTGCCATTCTTGAGATTATTGCCATTAATGATATTATCACCATTACTGAGAATGTCACAATTACTGAGAATATCGCCATTACTCAGATTATTGCCATTACTGAGATTATGACCATTACTGAGACTATCACTATTACTGAGATTATCACCATTACTGCGATTATTACCATTACTGAGATCCTCGCCATTACTGAGATTCTAGCCATTTCTGAGATTATCGCCATTACTGAGATTATTGCCTTTACTGGGATTGTTGCTATTACTGAGATTATTTCCATTTATGAGAATATCACCCTTATTGAGATTATCGCCATTACTGAGATTATTGCCTTTACTGGGATTGTTGCTATTACTGAGTTTATTTCCATTTATGCGAATATCACCATTATTGAGATTATCGCCATTACTGAGAATATGAGCATTACTGGGATTATCACCATTACTGATATTATCATCATTACTGCTATTATCGCCATGACAAAGAATGTTGCGATTACTGAAAATGTCGCCATTACTGAGATAATCGCCATTACTGAGAATGTCGCCATTACTGAGAATATCACCATTACTGAGAATGTCGCCATTACTGAGATTATCACCATTAATGAGATTATCACCATTACTGAGATTATTGCTATTATTGAGATTATTGACATTAACGATATTATCACCATGACTGAGAATATCACAATTACTGAGATTCTCGCCATTATTGAGATTATTGCCATTACTGAGATTATGACCATTACTGAGATTATCGCTATTCCTGAGATTATCACCATTACTGATATTATGACCATTACTGAGATTGTTGCCATTAATAAGATTATTTCCATTACTGAGATTATCTCCATTATTGAGATTATTACCGTTACTGAGATTATCGCCATTACTGCTATTATTGTCATTACAGAGACGATCACCATTACTGAGATGATCGCCATTACAGAGAATATGACCATTACTGAGATTATCACCATTACTGAGATTATTGCCATTACTGAGATTATCGCCATTACTGAGAATATGATCATTACTGAGATTATCACCATTACTGATATTATCACCATTACTGAGATTATTGCCATTACTGAGAATGTCGCCATTACTGAGAATGTCGCCATAACTGAGATAATCGCAAGTACCGAGAATATCACCGTTACTGAGATTTTCACCATTACTGAGAATAACAAAATTACTGAGATTATCACCATTACCGAACATATCACCCTTACTGAGAATACTGCCATTACTGAGACTGTCACCATTACTGAGAATATCACCATTACTGAGAATGTCGCCATTACTGAGAATATCACAATTACTGAGATTATCGCCATTACTCCGATTATTGCCATTACTGAGATTATTGCCATTACTGAGATTATTGCCATTACTGAGATTATCTCCATTACTGAGATAATCACCATTACTGAGAACATCACCATGACTGAGATTATCACCATTACTGAGATTATTGCCATTACTGAGATTATTGCCATTACTGAAATTATCACCATTACTGAGATTATCCCCATTAGTGAGATTAAGGCCATTACTGAGATAATCGCAATTACCGAGAATATCACCATTACTGAGTTTACGACCATTACTGAGATTATCACCATTACTTGGAATATTGCCATTACTGAGATTATGACATTTAGTGAGATTATCACAATTACCAAGAATATCACTATTACCGAGAATATCACCATTATCAAGATTATCACCGTTACGGAGAATATTGCCATTATTGAGATTATTGCCATTACTGAGATTATCGCCATTACTGAGATTAACACCATCACTGAGATTATCGCCAATACTGAGATTATCAACATTAGAGAGAATATCACCATTACTGAGATTATCACCATCACCGAAAATATCACCATTACTGAGATTATCACCATCACCGAAAATATCACCATTACTGCGATTTTCACCTTTACTGAGATTATTGCCATTACTGAAATTATCACCATTACTGAGATTATCACCATTGCTGAGATTTATGCCATTACTGAGATTATAACCATTACTGAGATTATCACCATTACTGAGATTATCACCATTACTGAGATTATCTCCAGTACCGAACATATCACCATTACTGAGATTACTGCCATTACTGAGATTGTCACCATTTCTGAGAATATCACCATTACTGAGAATGTCGCCATTACTGAGAATATCACAATTACTGAGATTATTGCCATTACTGAGATTATCGCCATTACTGAGATTATCACCATTACTGAGAACATCACCATTACTGAGATTATCACCATTACTGAGAATATCACCATTACTGAGATTATTGCCTTTACCGAGATTATCCAAGTTGCCGAGCATATCACCATTACTGAGAATATCGCCATTACTGAGACTATCACCATTAGCGAGAATATCACCATTACTTAGATTATCACCATTACCGAAAATATCACGATTACTGAGATAATCACCATTGCTGAGAATAACACCATTACTGAGATTATCACAATAACTGAGAATATCATCATTACTGAGATTATCACCATTACTGAGATTATTGCCATTACTGAGATTATTCCCATTACTGAGATTATCGCCATTACTGAGATTATTGCCATTACTGAAATTATTGCCATTACTGAGATTTATACCATTACTAAGATTATCCGCATCACTGAGATTATTGATATTACTGAGATTATTGCCATTACTGACATTCTCACCATTACTGAGATTGTTGCCATTACAGAGTTTATCCCCATAACAGAGATTATTGACATTACTGGGATTATCAACATTACTGAGATTATCGACACTTCTGAGAATATCACCATTACTGAGTTTACGACCATTACTGAGATTATCACCATTACTGAGAATATTGCCATTACTGAGATTATGACCTTTACTGAGATTATCACAATTAACGAGGATATCACTATTACCGAGAATATCACCATTACCGAGTTTATCACCGTTACTGAGAATATTGCCATTATTGAGATTATCACCAATAATAATGGCGATAATCTCAGTAAAGGCAATATTCTCAGTAATGGTGATATTCTCAGTAATGTTGATATTCTGGATAATATCACCATTACTGAGATTACTGCCATTACTGAGACTGTCACCATTACTGAGAATATCACCATTACTGAGAATGTCACCATTACTGAGAATATCACAATAACTGAGATTATCGCCATTACGGAGATTATCGCCATTACTGGGATTATTGCCATTACTGAGATTATTGCCATTACTGAGATTATCTCCATTACTGAGATAATCACCATTACTGAGAACATCACCATAACTGAGATTATCACCATTACTGAGAATATCACCATTACTGAGAATGTCACCATTACTGAGATTATTGCCATTATTGAGATTGTTGCCATTAACAATATTATCACCTTTACTGACAATTATGCCATTACTGAGATTATCACCATTACTGAGATTATCACCATTACTGAGATTATCGCCATTACTGCGATTTTCACCTTTACTGAGATTATTGCCATTACTGAAATTATCAACATTACTGAGATTATCACCATTACTGAGATTTATGCCATTACTGAGATTATAACCATTACTGAGATTATCACCATTACTGAGATTATCACCATTACTGAGATTATCTCCAGTACTGAACATACCACCATTACTGAGATTACTGCCATTAATGAGATTGTCACCATTTCTGAGAATATCACCATTACTGAAATTATCACCATTACTGAGAATATCACCATTACTGAGAATGTCGCCATTACTGAGAATATCACAATTACTGAGATTATTGCCATTACTGAGATTATCGCCATTACTGAGATTATCACCATTAGTGAGAACATCACCATTACTGAGATTATCACCATTACTGAGAATATCACAATTACTGAGAATGTCGCCATTATTGAGAATATCACAATTACTGAGATTATCGCCATTACTGAGCTTATCGCCATTACTGAGATTATTGCCATTACTGAAATTATTGCCATTACTTTGATTTATGCCATTACTGAGATTATCACCATTACTGAGAATATCACCATTACTGAGATTATCGCCATTACCAAGATTATCACCATTTCCGAGAATATCACCATTACTGAGATTATTGCCATTACTGTCATTATCACCATTACTGAGACTATCACCATTACCGAGAATATCACCATTACTGAGATTATCACCATTCCCGAGAATATCATCATTACTGAGAATATCACCATTACTGAGATTATCATCATTACTGAGATTATCACCATTACTGAGAATATCACCATTACTGAGATTATCATCATTACTGAGATTATCACCATTACCGAGAATATCAACATTACTGAGATTATCGCCATTACTGAGATTATCGCCATTACTGAGATTATCACCAATACTGAGATCATGACTATTACCGAGAATATCACCATTACTGAGATTATCACCATTACTGAGATTATCACCATTACCTAGAATATCACCATTACTGAGATTATCACCATTACTGAGACTATCACCATTACTGAGATTATCACCATTACTGAGAATATCGCCATTACTGAGATTATTTCCATTACTGAGATTATCACCATGACGGAGAATATCGCCATTACTGATATTATCAATATTACTGAGATTATCACCATTACCGAGAATATCACCATTACTGAGATTATCGCCATTACTGAGATAATCGCCATTTCTGAGATTATCAATATTACTGAGATTATCAAAATTACTGAGATTATCAGCATTACGGAGAATATCGCCATTACTGACATTAGCAACATTAGCGAGAATATCACCATTAGTACGATTATTACCATTACTGAGAATATCACCATTACTGAGATTATCACCATTAGCGAGAATATCGCCATTACTGAGATTATTGCCATTACTGAGATTATCAATTTTACTGAGATTATCACCGTTACTGAGATTATCACCGTTACTGAGATTATTGCCATTACTGAGATTATCGCCAATACTGAGATTATCGCCATTACTGAGATCTTCAACATTACTGAGATTATTGCCATTACTGAGATTGTCACCATTACTGAGATTATCGCCATCACTGAGATTATCACAATTACTGAGAATATCGACATTACTGAGATTATCACCATTATTGATATTATTGCCATTACTGAGATTATCGTCATTACTGAGATTATCACCATTACCGAGAATATCACCATTACTGAGATTATTGACATTACTCAGAATATCACCAAAACTGAGATTAGTGCCATTACTGAGAATATCACCATTACTGAGATTATAACCATTACTGAGAATGTCGCCATTACTGAGAATGTCGCCATTACTGATATTAACACCATTACTGAGATTATCACCATTAATGAGATTATCACCATTACTGAGATTATTACCATTACTGAGAATGTTGCCATTACTGCGAATATGACCATTACTGAGATTATCGCAATTACCAAGATTATCACCATTACTGAGAATATCACCATTGCTGAGATTATCGCCATTACTGAGATTATTGCGATTACTGAGATTCTCACCATTACTGAGATTATCACCATTACTGAGAATATGACCATTACCGAGCTTGTCACCATTATTGAGATTATTGCCATTACTGAGATTCTCGCCATTACTCAGATTATCAGCATGACTGAGATTAATGCCATTACTGAGATCATTGCCATTACTGCGATTACCGCCATTACTGAGTTTATTGCCATTACTGAGATTCTCACCATTACTGAGATTATCACCATTACTGAGATTATCACCATTACTGAGATTATCACCATTACTGAGATTCTCGCCATTACTGAGATTATCATCATGACTGAGATTAATGCGTTTACTGAGATTATTGCCATTACTGAGATTATCGCCATTACTGAGAATATCGCCATTAATGATATTATTGCCATTACTGAGAATATCACCATTACTGAGATTATCACCATTAGTGAGAGTATTGCCATTACTGAGATTAGTACCATTGCCGAGAATATCACTATTACTGAGAATATCGCCATTACTTAGAGTATCACCATTACTGAGATTATCGCCATTACTGAGGATATCACCATTACTGAGATTATCGCCATTACTGATATTATCGCCATTACTGATATTATCCCCATTGCTGAGATTATTGCAATTACTGAGATTATCACCTTTACTGAGATTATCACCATTACTGAGATTATTAAAAATTACTGAGATTATCACCATTACCGAGATTATCGCCATTACTGAGATTGTCGCCATTACTGATTTTATCACCATTACTGATATTATCACCATTACCGAGATTATCACCATTACTGAGAATATCACCATTACTGAGAATATCACAATTACCGAGATTATTGCCATTACTGAGATTATCACCACTACTGAGAAAATCACCATTACTGAGATAATCGTCATTACTGAGATTATCACCATTACCGAGAATATCGCCATTACTGAGATTATTGCCATTACTCAGAATATCACCACTACTGAGATTATCACCATTACCGAGAATATCACCATTACTGAGATTATTGCCATTACTGAGAATATCAACATTGCTGTGATTATAACCATTACTGAGAATGTCGCCATTACTGAGATTATCACCATTACTGAGATTATCACCATTACTGAGATTATCACCATTACTGAGATTAGTACCATTACTGAGAATGTTGCCATTACTGCGAATATCACCATTACTGAGTTTATCGCCATTACTGAGATTATCACCATTAGCGAGAATATCACTATTACTGAGATTATTGCCATTACTGAGATTATCACTATTACTGAGATTATCACCATTACTGAGGTTATTGTAATTACTGAGATTATCGCCATAACTAAGAATATCACTCTTACTGAGGTTATCACCATTACTGAGATTATTGCAATTACTGAGATTATCACAATTACTGAGATTATCGCCATTACTGAGAATATCACTATTACTGAGATCATTGCCATTACTGAGATTATCACCATTACTGAGATTATCGCAATTACTGAGATTATCGCCATTACTGCGATTATCACCATTACCGAGAATATCACCATTACTGAGATTATCACCATTACTGAGATTATTGCCATTACTGAGAATATCATCATTACTGAGATTAACACCATTACTGACATTATCGCCACTACTGAGATTATCACCATTACCAAGAATATCACCATTACTGAGATTATCGCCATTACTGAGATAATCGGCATTTCTGAGATTATCAATTATACTGAGATTATCAAAATTACTGAGATTATCAGCATTACGGAGAATATCGCCATTACTGACATTAGCAACATTAGCGAGAATATCACCATTAGTATGATTATCACCATTACTGAGAATATCACCATTACTGAGATTATCACCATTAGCGAGAATATCGCCATTACTGAGATTATTGCCATTACTAAGATAATCAACTTTACTGAGATTATCACCATTACTGAGATTATCACCGTTACTGAGATTATTGCCATTACTGAGATTATCGCCAATACTGAGATTATCGCCATTACTGAGATCTTCAACATTACTGAGATTATTGCCATTACTGAGATTATCACCATTACTGAGATTATCGCCATTACTGAGATGATCACAATTACTGAGCATATCGACATTACTGAGATTATCACCATTATTGAAATTATTACCATTACTGAGATTATCGTCACTACTGAGATTATCACCATTACCGAGAATATCACCATTACTGAGATTATTGCCATTACTCAGAATATCACCAAAACTGAGATTATTGCCATTACTGAGAATATCACCATTACTGAGATTATAACCATTACTGAGAATGTCGCCATTACTGATATTATCACCATTACTCAGATTATCACCATTAATGAGATTATCACCATTACTGAGATTATTACCATTACTGAGAATGTTGCCATTACTGCGAATATGACCATTACTGAGATTATCGCCATTACCAAGATTATCACCATTACCGAGAATATCACCATTGCTGAGATCATCACCATGATTGAGATTATTGCCATTACTGAGATACTCGCCATTACTCAGATTCTCACCATTACTGAGATTATCACCATTACTGAGATTATCACCATTACTGAGATTCTCGTCATTACTGAGATTATCATCATGACTGAGATTAATGCCATTACTGAGATTATTTCCATACTGAGATTATCGCCATTACTGAGATTATCGCCATTAATGATATTATTGCCTTTACTGAGAATATCACCATTACTGAGATTATCACCATTAGTGAGAGTATTGCCATTACTGAGATTAGTACCATTGCCGAGAATATCAAAATTACTGAGAATATCGCCATTACTTAGAGTATCACCATTACTGAGATTATCGCCATTACCGAGAATATCACCATTACTGAGATTATCGCCATTACTGATATTATCGCCATTACTGATATTATCCCCATTGCTGAGATTATTGCCATTACTGAGATTATCACCATTACTGAGATTATCGCAATTACTGAGATTATCACCTTTACTGAGATTATCACCATTACTGAGATTATTAACCAATGCTGAGATTATCACCATTACTGAGATTATTGCCATTACTGATAATATCACCATTACTGAGATTGTCACCATTACTGAGATTATCACCATTACCGAGAATATCACCATTACTGAGATTATCACCATTACTGATAATATCATCATTACTGAGAATATCACCATTACTGAGAATATCGCCATTAATGACATTATCAACATTTGATAGAATATCACCATTACTAAGATTATCACCATTACTGAGAATATCGCCATCACTGAGATTATCACAATTAGCGAGAATATCACTATTACTGAGATTATTGCCATTACTGAGATTATCACTATTACTGAGATTATCACCATTACTGAGATTATTGTAATTACTGAGATTATTGCCATTACTGAGATTATCACCATTACTGAGAATATCGCCATTGCTGAGATTATCACCATTAATGAGATTATCTCCATTACTGAGATTATTGCCATTACTGAGATTATCACCATTACTGAGATTATCACCATTACTGAGATTAAGACCATTACTGAGATTATCGCCACTACTGAGATTATCACCATTACCGAGAATATCACCATTACTGAGATTATCGCCATTTCTGAGATTATCAATATTACTGAGATTATCAAAATTACTAAGATTATCACCATTACTGAGAATATCGCCATCACTGAGATTTTCACCATTAGCGAGAATATCATTATTACTGAGATTATTGCCATTACTGAGATTATCACTATTACTGAGATTATCACCATTACTGAGATTATTGTAATTACTGAGATTATCACAATTACTGAGATTATCGCCATTACTGAGAATATCACTATTAGTGAGATTATTGCCATTACTGAGATTATCACCATTACTGAGATTATCGCCATTACTGAGATTATTGCCATTACTGAGATTATCACCATTACTGAGATTATTGCCATTACTGAGATTATCACCATTACTGAGATTAACACCATTACTGAGATTATCGCCACTACTGAGATTATCACCATTACCGAGAATATCACCATTACTGAGATTATCGCCATTTCTGAGATTATCAATATTACTGAGATTATCAAAATTACTGAGATTATCACCATTACGGAGAATATCGCCATTACTGACATCAGCAACATTAGCGAGAATATCACCATTACTAAGATTATCACCATTACTGAGATTATCACCATTACTGAGATTATTGACATTACTGAGATTATCACCTTTACTGAGATTATCACCATTACTGAGAGTATCACCATTACTGAGATTATTGCCATTACTGAGATTATCACCATTACTGAGATAATTGTCATTACTGAGATTATAACCATTACTGAGATTGTCGCCATTACTGAGATTATAACCATTACTGAGATTGTCGCCATTACCTAGAATGTCGCCATTACTGAGATTATCAGCATTACTGAGATTATAGCCATTACTGAGATTATCACCATTACTGAGAATATCACCATTACTGAGATTATCACCATTACTGCGAATATCACCATTACTGAGATTGTCACCATTACTGAGAATATCACCATTACTGAGAATATCACCATTACTGAGATTATTGCCATTACTGTGATTATCACCATTACTGAGAATATCACCATTACTGAGAATATCACCATTACTGAGATTATTGCCATTACTGATAATATCACCATTACTGAGATTGTCACCATTACTGAGATTATCACTATTACTGAGAATATCACCATTACTGAGAGTTTCCCCATTACTGAGAATATCACCATTACTGAGATTATCGTCATTACTGAGATTCTCACCATTACTGAGAATTTCACCATTACTGAGATTATCGCCATTACTGAGAATATCACCATTACTGAGATTATCGCCATTACTGTGATTATCACCATTACTGAGAATATCACCATTACTGAGAATATCACCATTACTGAGATTATCGCCATTTCTGAGATTATCAATATTACTGAGATTATCAAAATTACTAAGATTATCACCATTACTGAGAATATCACCATTACCGAGCTTGTCACCATTATTGAGATTCTCGCCATTACTCAGATTATCAGCATGACTGAGATTAATGTCATTACTGAGATCATTGCCATTACTGAGATTACCGCCATTACTGAGTTTATTGCCATTACTGAGATTCTCACCATTACTGAGATTATCACCATTACTGAGATTATCACCATTACTGAGATTATCACCATTACTGAGATTCTCGCCATTACTGAGATTATCATCATGACTGAGATTAATGCGTTTACTGAGATTATTGCCATTACTGAGATTATCGCCATTACTGAGATTATCGCCATTAATGATATTATTGCCATTACTGAGAATATCACCATTACTGAGATTATCACCATTAGTGAGAGTATTGCCATTACTGAGATTAGTACCATTGCCGAGAATATCACTATTACTGAGAATATCGCCATTACCGAGGATATCACCATTACTGAGATTATCGCCATTACTGATATTATCGCCATTACTGATATTATCCCCATTGCTGAGATTATTGCCATTACTGAGATTATCACCATTACTGAGATTATCGCAATTACTGAGATTATCACCTTTACTGAGATTATCACCATTACTGAGATTATTAACCATTACTGAGATTATCACCATTACCGAGATTATCGCCATTACTGAGATTGTCGCCATTACTGAGATTATCACCATTACTGACATTATCACCATTACCGAGATTATCACCATTACTGAGAATATCACCATTACTGAGAATATCACCATTACTGAGAATATCACCATTACCGAGATTATTGCCATTACTGAGATTATCACCACTACTGAGAAAATCACCATTACTGAGATCATCGTCATTACTGAGAATATCACCATTACCGAGAATATCGCCATTGCTGAGATTATTGCCATTACTCAGAATATCACCATTACTGAGATTATCACCATTACCGAGAATATCACCATTACTGAGATTATTGCCATTACTGAGAATATCACCATTGCTGTGATTATAACCATTACTGAGAATGTCGCCATTACTGAGATTATCACCATTACTGAGATTATCACCATTACTGAGATTAGTACCATTAATGAGAATGTTGCCATTACTGCGAATATCACCATTACTGAGATTAGCGCCATTACTGAGATTATCACCATTACTGAGTTTATCACCATTACTGAGATTATCACCATTACTGAGATTATTGCCACTACTGATAATATCACCATTACCGAGATTATCACCATTACCGAGAAGATCAAAATTTCTGAGACTATCTCCATTACTGAGATTATCCCCGTTAGTGAGAATATCACCATTACTGTGAAAATCACCAGAACTGAGAATATTGCCATTACTGAGATTATCGCCATTACTGAGATTATTGCCATTACTGAGATTCTCACCATTACTGAGATTATCACCATTACTGAGATTATCACCATTACTGAGATTCTCGCCATTACTGAGATTATCAGCATGACTGAGATTAATGCCATTACTGAGAATATTGCCATTACTGAGTTTATCACCATTACTGAGATTATCACCATTAGCGAGAATATCACTACTACTGAGATTATTGCCATTACTGAGATTATCACTATTACTGAGATTATCACCATTACTGAGGTTATTGTAATTACTGAGATTATCGCCATAACTAAGAATATCACTATTACTGAGATTATCACCATTACTGAGATTATTGCAATTACTGAGATTATCACAATTACTGAGATTATCGCCATTACTGAGAATATCACTATTACTGAGATCATTGCCATTACTGAGATTATCACCATTACTGAGATTATCACCATTACTGAGATTATCGCCATTACTGAGATTATCACCATTACCAAGAATATCACCATTACTGAGATTATCACCATTACTGAGATTATTGCCATTACTGAGAATATCATCATTACTGAGATTAACACCATTACTGACATTATCGCCACTACTGAGATTATCACCATTACCGAGAATATCACCATTACTGAGATTATCGCCATTACTGAGATAATCTGCATTTCTGAGATTATCAATTTTACTGAGATTATCAAAATTACTGAGATTATCACCATTACGGAGAATATCGCCATTACTGACATCAGCAACATTAGCGAGAATATCACCATTACTAAGATTATCACCATTACTGAGTTTATCACCATTACTGAGATTATTGCCATTACTGAGATTATCACCTTTACTGAGATTATCACCATTACTGAGATTATCACCATTACTGAGATTATTGCCATTACTGAGATTATCACCATTACTGAGATAATTGTCATTACTGAGATTATAACCATTACTGAGATTGTCGCCATTACTGAGATTATAACCATTACTGAGATTGTCGCCATTACCTAGAATGTCGCCATTACTGAGATTATCAGCATTACTGAGATTATAGCCATTACTGAGATTATCACCATTACTGAGAATATCACCATTACTGAGATTATCACCATTACTGCGAATATCACCATTACTGAGATTGTCACCATTACTGAGAATATCACCATTACTGAGAATATCACCATTACTGAGATTATTGCCATTACTGTGATTATCACCATTACTGAGAATATCACCATTACTGAGAATATCACCATTACTGAGATTATTGCCATTACTGATAATATCACCATTACTGAGATTGTCACCATTACTGAGATTATCACTATTACTGAGAATATCACCATTACTGAGAGTTTCCCCATTACTGAGAATATCACCATTACTGAGATTATCGTCATTACTGAGATTCTCACCATTACTGAGAATATCACCATTACTGAGATTATCGCCATTACTGAGAATATCACCATTACTGAGATTATCGCCATTACTGTGATTATCACCATTACTGAGAATATCACCATTACTGAGAATATCACCATTACTGAGATTATCGCCATTTCTGAGATTATCAATATTACTGAGATTATCAAAATTACTAAGATTATCACCATTACTGAGAATATCACCATTACCGAGCTTGTCACCATTATTGAGATTCTCGCCATTACTCAGATTATCAGCATGACTGAGATTAATGTCATTACTGAGATCATTGCCATTACTGAGATTACCGCCATTACTGAGTTTATTGCCATTACTGAGATTCTCACCATTACTGAGATTATCACCATTACTGAGATTATCACCATTACTGAGATTATCACCATTACTGAGATTCTCGCCATTACTGAGATTATCATCATGACTGAGATTAATGCGTTTACTGAGATTATTGCCATTACTGAGATTATCGCCATTACTGAGATTATCGCCATTAATGATATTATTGCCATTACTGAGAATATCACCATTACTGAGATTATCACCATTAGTGAGAGTATTGCCATTACTGAGATTAGTACCATTGCCGAGAATATCACTATTACTGAGAATATCGCCATTACTTAGAGTATCACCATTACTGAGATTATCGCCATTACCGAGGATATCACCATTACTGAGATTATCGCCATTACTGATATTATCGCCATTACTGATATTATCCCCATTGCTGAGATTATTGCCATTACTGAGATTATCACCATTACTGAGATTATCGCAATTACTGAGATTATCACCTTTACTGAGATTATCACCATTACTGAGATTATTAACCATTACTGAGATTATCACCATTACCGAGATTATCGCCATTACTGAGATTGTCGCCATTACTGAGATTATCACCATTACTGACATTATCACCGTTACCGAGATTATCACCATTACTGAGAATATCACCATTACTGAGAATATCACCATTACCGAGATTATTGCCATTACTGAGATTATCACCACTACTGAGAAAATCACCATTACTGAGATCATCGTCATTACTGAGAATATCACCATTACCGAGAATATCGCCATTGCTGAGATTATTGCCATTACTCAGAATATCACCATTACTGAGATTATCACCATTACCGAGAATATCACCATTACTGAGATTATTGCCATTACTGAGAATATCACCATTGCTGTGATTATAACCATTACTGAGAATGTCGCCATTACTGAGATTATCACCATTACTGAGATTATCACCATTACTGAGATTAGTACCATTACTGAGAATGTTGCCATTACTGCGAATATCACCATTACTGAGATTAGCGCCATTACTGAGATTATCACCATTACTGAGTTTATCACCATTACTGAGATTATCACCATTACTGAGATTATTGCCACTACTGATAATATCACCATTACCGAGATTATCACCATTACCGAGAAGATCAAAATTTCTGAGACTATCTCCATTACTGAGATTATCCCCGTTAGTGAGAATATCACCATTACTGTGAAAATCACCAGAACTGAGAATATTGCCATTACTGAGATTATCGCCATTACTGAGATTATTGCCATTACTGAGATTATCACCATTACTGAGATTATCACCATTACTGAGATTATCACCATTACTGAGATTCTCGCCATTACTGAGATTATCAGCATGACTGAGATTAATGCCATTACTGAGAATATTGCCATTACTGAGTTTATCACCATTACTGAGATTATCACCATTAGCGAGAATATCACTACTACTGAGATTATTGCCATTACTGAGATTATCACTATTACTGAGATTATCACCATTACTGAGGTTATTGTAATTACTGAGATTATCGCCATAACTAAGAATATCACTATTACTGAGATTATCACCATTACTGAGATTATTGCAATTACTGAGATTATCACAATTACTGAGATTATCGCCATTACTGAGAATATCACTATTACTGAGATCATTGCCATTACTGAGATTATCACCATTACTGAGATTATCACCATTACTGAGATTATCGCCATTACTGAGATTATCACCATTACCAAGAATATCACCATTACTGAGATTATCACCATTACTGAGATTATTGCCATTACTGAGAATATCATCATTACTGAGATTAACACCATTACTGACATTATCGCCACTACTGAGATTATCACCATTACCGAGAATATCACCATTACTGAGATTATCGCCATTACTGAGATAATCTGCATTTCTGAGATTATCAATTTTACTGAGATTATCAAAATTACTGAGATTATCAGCATTACGGAGAATATCGCCATTACTGACATTAGCAACATTAGCGAGAATATCACCATTAGTCTGATTATCACCATTACTGAGAATATGACCATTACTGAGATTATCACCATTAGCGAGAATATCGCCATTACTGAGATTATTGCCATTACTGAGATAATCAACTTTACTGAGATTATCAACATTACTGAGATTATCACCGTTACTGAGATTATTGCCATTACTGAGATTATCGCCAATACTGAGATTATCGCCATTACTGAGATTATCGCCATTACTGAGATGATCACAATTACTGAGAATATCGACATTACTGAGATTATCACCATTATTGAAATTATTGCCATTACTGAGATTATCGTCATTACTGAGATTATCACCATTACCGAGAATATCACCATTACTGAGATTATTGCCATTACTCAGAATATCACCAAAACTGAGATTATTGCCATTACTGAGAATATCACCATTACTGAGATTATTGCCATTACTGAGAATATCACCATTGCTGTGATTATAACCATTACTGAGAATGTCGCCATTACTGAGATTATCACCATTACTGAGATTATCACCATTACTGAGATTAGTACCATTACTGAGAATGTTGCCATTACTGCGAATATCACCATTACTGAGAATATCGCTATTACTGAGATTATCACCATTACTGAGATTACTGCCATTACTGAGATTGTCACCATTTCTGAGAATATCACCATTACTGAGAATGTCGCCATTACTGAGAATATCACAATTACTGAGATTATTGCCATTACTGAGATTATCGCCATTACTGAGATTATCACCATTACTGAGAACATCACCATTACTGAGATTATCACCATTACTGAGAATATCACCATTACTGAGATTATTGCCTTTACCGAGATTATCCAAGTTGCCGAGCATATCACCATTACTGAGAATATCGCCATTACTGAGACTATCACCATTAGCGAGAATATCACCATTACTTAGATTATCACCATTACCGAAAATATCACGATTACTGAGATAATCACCATTGCTGTGAATAACACCATTACTGAGATTATCACAATAACTGAGAATATCATCATTACTGAGTTTATCACCATTACTGAGATTATTGCCATTACTGAGATTATTCCCATTACTGAGATTATCGCCATTACTGAGATTATTGCCATTACTGAGATTATTGCCATTACTGAGATTTATACCATTACTGAGATTATCCGCATCACTGAGATTATTGATATTACTGAGATTATTGCCATTACTGACATTCTCACCATTACTGAGATTGTTGCCATTACAGAGTTTATCCCCATAACAGAGATTATTGACATTACTGGGATTATCAACATTACTGAGATTATCGCCACTTCTGAGAATATCACCATTACTGAGTTTACGACCATTACTGAGATTATCACCATTACTGAGAATATTGCCATTACTGAGATTATGACCTTTACTGAGATTATCACAATTAACGAGGATATCACTATTACCGAGAATATCACCATTACTGAGATTATCGCCATTACTGAGATAATCTGCATTTCTGAGATTATCAATTTTACTGAGATTATCAAAATTACTGAGATTATCAGCATTACGGAGAATATCGCCATTACTGACATTAGCAACATTAGCGAGAATATCACCATTAGTCTGATTATCACCATTACTGAGATTATCACCATTACCAAGAATATCACCATTACTGAGATTATCACCATTACTGAGATTATTGCCATTACTGAGAATATCATCATTACTGAGATTAACACCATTACTGACATTATCGCCACTACTGAGATTATCACCATTACCGAGAATATCACCATTACTGAGATTATCGCCATTACTGAGATAATCTGCATTTCTGAGATTATCAATTTTACTGAGATTATCAAAATTACTGAGATTATCAGCATTACGGAGAATATCGCCATTACTGACATTAGCAACATTAGCGAGAATATCACCATTAGTCTGATTATCACCATTACTGAGATTATCACCATTACCAAGAATATCACCATTACTGAGATTATCACCATTACTGAGATTATTGCCATTACTGAGAATATCATCATTACTGAGATTAACACCATTACTGACATTATCGCCACTACTGAGATTATCACCATTACCGAGAATATCACCATTACTGAGATTATCGCCATTACTGAGATAATCTGCATTTCTGAGATTATCAATTTTACTGAGATTATCAAAATTACTGAGATTATCAGCATTACGGAGAATATCGCCATTACTGACATTAGCAACATTAGCGAGAATATCACCATTAGTCTGATTATCACCATTACTGAGATTATCACCATTAGCGAGAATATCGCCATTACTGAGATTATCGCCATTACTGAGATAATCAACTTTACTGAGATTATCACCATTACTGAGATTATCACCGTTACTGAGATTATTGCCATTACTGAGATTATCGCCAATACTGAGATTATCGCCATTACTGAGATTATCGCCATTACTGAGATGATCACAATTACTGAGAATATCGACATTACTGAGATTATCACCATTATTGAAATTATTGCCATTACTGAGATTATCGTCATTACTGAGATTATCACCATTACCGAGAATATCACCATTACTGAGATTATTGCCATTACTCAGAATATCACCAAAACTGAGATTATTGCCATTACTGAGAATATCACCATTACTGAGATTATTGCCATTACTGAGAATATCACCATTGCTGTGATTATAACCATTACTGAGAATGTCGCCATTACTGAGATTATCACCATTACTGAGATTATCACCATTACTGAGATTAGTACCATTACTGAGAATGTTGCCATTACTGCGAATATCACCATTACTGAGAATATCGCTATTACTGAGATTATCACCATTACTGAGATTACTGCCATTACTGAGATTGCCACCATTTCTGAGAATATCACCATTACTGAGAATGTCGCCATTACTGAGAATATCACAATTACTGAGATTATTGCCATTACTGAGATTATCGCCATTACTGAGATTATCACCATTACTGAGAACATCACCATTACTGAGATTATCACCATTACTGAGAATATCACCATTACTGAGATTATCACCATTACTGAGAATATCACCATTACTGAGATTATTGCCTTTACCGAGATTATCCAAGTTGCCGAGCATATCACCATTACTGAGAATATCGCCATTACTGAGACTATCACCATTAGCGAGAATATCACCATTACTTAGATTATCACCATTACCGAAAATATCACGATTACTGAGATAATCACCATTGCTGAGAATAACACCATTACTGAGATTATCACAATAACTGAGAATATCATCATTACTGAGATTATCACCATTACTGAGATTATTGCCATTACTGAGATTATTCCCATTACTGAGATTATCGCCATTACTGAGATTATTGCCATTACTGAGATTATTGCCATTACTGAGATTTATACCATTACTGAGATTATCCGCATCACTGAGATTATTGATATTACTGAGATTATTGCCATTACTGACATTCTCACCATTACTGAGATTGTTGCCATTACAGAGTTTATCCCCATAACAGAGATTATTGACATTACTGGGATTATCAACATTACTGAGATTATCGACACTTCTGAGAATATCACCATTACTGAGTTTACGACCATTACTGAGATTATCACCATTACTGAGAATATTGCCATTACTGAGATTATGACCTTTACTGAGATTATCACAATTAACGAGGATATCACTATTACCGAGAATATCACCATTACTGAGTTTATCACCGTTACTGAGAATATTGCCATTATTGAGATTATCACCAATAATAATGGCGATAATCTCAGTAAAGGCAATATTCTCAGTAATGGTGATATTCTCAGTAATGTTGATATTCTGGATAATATCACCATTACTGAGATTACTGCCATTACTGAGACTGTCACCATTACTGAGAATATCACCATTACTGAGAATGTCACCATTACTGAGAATATCACAATAACTGAGATTATCGCCATTACGGAGATTATCGCCATTACTGGGATTATTGCCATTACTGAGATTATTGCCATTACTGAGATTATCTCCATTACTGAGATAATCACCATTACTGAGAACATCACCATAACTGAGATTATCACCATTACTGAGAATATCACCATTACTGAGAATGTCACCATTACTGAGATTATTGCCATTATTGAGATTGTTGCCATTAACAATATTATCACATTTACTGACAATTATGCCATTACTGAGATTATCACCATTACTGAGATTATCACCATTACTGAGATTATCGCCATTACTGCGATTTTCACCTTTACTGAGATTATTGCCATTACTGAAATTATCAACATTACTGAGATTATCACCATTACTGAGATTTATGCCATTACTGAGATTATAACCATTACTGAGATTATCACCATTACTGAGATTATCACCATTACTGAGATTATCTCCAGTACTGAACATACCACCATTACTGAGATTACTGCCATTAATGAGATTGTCACCATTTCTGAGAATATCACCATTACTGAAATTATCACCATTACTGAGAATATCACCATTACTGAGAATGTCGCCATTACTGAGAATATCACAATTACTGAGATTATTGCCATTACTGAGATTATCGCCATTACTGAGATTATCACCATTAGTGAGAACATCACCATTACTGAGATTATCACCATTACTGAGAATATCACAATTACTGAGAATGTCGCCATTATTGAGAATATCACAATTACTGAGATTATCGCCATTACTGAGCTTATCGCCATTACTGAGATTATTGCCATTACTGAAATTATTGCCATTACTTTGATTTATGCCATTACTGAGATTATCACCATTACTGAGAATATCACCATTACTGAGATTATCGCCATTACCAAGATTATCACCATTTCCGAGAATATCACCATTACTGAGATTATTGCCATTACTGTCATTATCACCATTACTGAGACTATCACCATTACTGAGAATATCACCATTACTGAGATTATCACCATTCCCGAGAATATCACCATTACTGAGAATATCGCCATTACTGAGAATTTCCCCATTACTGATAATATCATCATTACTGAGAATATCACCATTACTGAGATTATCATCATTACTGAGATTATCACCATTACTGAGAATATCACCATTACTGAGATTATCATCATTACTGAGATTATCACCATTACCGAGAATATCAACATTACTGAGATTATCGCCATTACTGAGATTATCGACATTACTGAGATTATCACCAATACTGAGATCATGACTATTACCGAGAATATCACCATTACTGAGATTATCGCCATTTCTGAGATTATCAATATTACTGAGATTATCAAAATTACTGAGATTATCACCATTACGGAGAATATCGCCATTACTGACATCAGCAACATTAGCGAGAATATCACCATTACTAAGATTATCACCATTACTGAGATTATCACCATTACTGAGATTATTGCCATTACTGAGATTATCACCTTTACTGAGATTATCACCATTACTGAGATTATCACCATTACTGAGATTATTGCCATTACTGAGATTATCACCATTACTGAGATAATTGTCATTACTGAGATTATAACCATTACTGAGATTGTCGCCATTACTGAGATTATAACCATTACTGAGATTGTCGCCATTACCTAGAATGTCGCCATTACTGAGATTATCAGCATTACTGAGATTATAGCCATTACTGAGATTATCACCATTACTGAGAATATCACCATTACTGAGATTATCACCATTACTGCGAATATCACCATTACTGAGATTGTCACCATTACTGAGAATATCACCATTACTGAGAATATCACCATTACTGAGATTATTGCCATTACTGTGATTATCACCATTACTGAGAATATCACCATTACTGAGAATATTACCATTACTGAGATTATTGCCATTACTGATAATATCACCATTACTGAGATTGTCACCATTACTGAGATTATCACTATTACTGAGAATATCACCATTACTGAGAGTTTCCCCATTACTGAGAATATCACCATTACTGAGATTATCGTCATTACTGAGATTCTCACCATTACTGAGAATATCACCATTACTGAGATTATCGCCATTACTGAGAATATCACCATTACTGAGATTATTGCCATTACTGTGATTATCACCATTACTGAGAATATCACCATTACTGAGAATATCACCATTACTGAGATTATCGCCATTTCTGAGATTATCAATATTACTGAGATTATCAAAATTACTAAGATTATCACCATTACTGAGAATATCACCATTACCAAGCTTGTCACCATTATTGAGATTCTCGCCATTACTCAGATTATCAGCATGACTGAGATTAATGTCATTACTGAGATCATTGCCATTACTGAGATTACCGCCATTACTGAGTTTATTGCCATTACTGAGATTCTCACCATTACTGAGATTATCACCATTACTGAGATTATCACCATTAGTGAGATTATCACCATTACTGAGATTCTCGCCATTACTGAGATTATCATCATGACTGAGATTAATGCGTTTACTGAGATCATTGCCATTACTGAGATTATCGCCATTACTGAGATTATCACCATTAATGATATTATTGCCATTACTGAGAATATCACCATTACTGAGATTATCACCATTAGTGAGAGTATTGCCATTACTGAGATTAGTACCATTGCCGAGAATATCACTATTACTGAGAATATCGCCATTACTTAGAGTATCACCATTACTGAGATTATGGCCATTACCGAGGATATCACCATTACTGAGATTATCGCCATTACTGATATTATCGCCATTACTGATATTATCCCCATTGCTGAGATTATTGCCATTACTGAGATTATCACCATTACTGAGATTATCGCAATTACTGAGATTATCACCTTTACTGAGATTATCACCATTACTGAGATTATTAACCATTACTGAGATTATCACCATTACCGAGATTATCGCCATTACTGAGATTGTCGCCATTACTGAGATTATCACCATTACTGACATTATCACCGTTACCGAGATTATCACCATTACTGAGAATATCACCATTACTGAGAATATCACCATTACCGAGATTATTGCCATTACTGAGATTATCACCACTACTGAGAAAATCACCATTACTGAGATCATCGTCATTACTGAGAATATCACCATTACCGAGAATATCGCCATTGCTGAGATTATTGCCATTACTCAGAATATCACCATTACTGAGATTATCACCATTACCGAGAATATCACCATTACTGAGATTATTGCCATTACTGAGAATATCACCATTGCTGTGATTATAACCATTACTGAGAATGTCGCCATTACTGAGATTATCACCATTACTGAGATTATCACCATTACTGAGATTAGTACCATTACTGAGAATGTTTCCATTACTGCGAATATCACCATTACTGAGATTAGCGCCATTACTGAGATTATCACCATTACTGAGTTTATCACCATTACTGAGATTATCACCATTACTGAGATTATTGCCACTACTGATAATATCACCATTACCGAGATTATCACCATTACCGAGAAGATCAAAATTTCTGAGACTATCTCCATTACTGAGATTATCCCCGTTAGTGAGAATATCACCATTACTGTGAAAATCACCAGAACTGAGAATATTGCCATTACTGAGATTATCGCCATTACTGAGATTATTGCCATTACTGAGATTCTCACCATTACTGAGATTATCACCATTACTGAGATTATCACCATTACTGAGATTCTCGCCATTACTGTGATTATCAGCATGACTGAGATTAATGCCATTACTGAGAATATTGCCATTACTGAGTTTATCACCATTACTGAGATTATCACCATTAGCGAGAATATCACTACTACTGAGATTATTGCCATTACTGAGATTATCACTATTACTGAGATTATCACCATTACTGAGGTTATTGTAATTACTGAGATTATCGCCATAACTAAGAATATCACTATTACTGAGATTATCACCATTACTGAGATTATTGCAATTACTGAGATTATCACAATTACTGAGATTATCGCCATTACTGAGAATATCACTATTACTGAGATCATTGCCATTACTGAGATTATCACCATTACTGAGATTATCACCATTACTGAGATTATCGCCATTACTGAGATTATCACCGTTACCAAGAATATCACCATTACTGAGATTATC
This sequence comes from Isurus oxyrinchus, assembly GCA_026770705.1. Taxonomy (NCBI): domain Eukaryota; kingdom Metazoa; phylum Chordata; class Chondrichthyes; order Lamniformes; family Lamnidae; genus Isurus; species Isurus oxyrinchus. The sequence continues at coordinate 30,240 of JANJGN010001016.1, read as the reverse complement.
ACCATTACTGAGATTATTGCCATTACTGAGAATATCATCATTACTGAGATTAACACCATTACTGACATTATCGCCACTACTGAGATTATCACCATTACCGAGAATATCACCATTACTGAGATTATCGCCATTACTGAGATAATCTGCATTTCTGAGATTATCAATTTTACTGAGATTATCAAAATTACTGAGATTATCAGCATTACGGAGAATATCGCCATTACTGACATTAGCAACATTAGCGAGAATATCACCATTATTCTGATTATCACCATTACTGAGATTATCACCATTAGCGAGAATATCGCCATTACTGAGATTATCGCCATTACTGAGATAATCAACTTTACTGAGATTATCACCATTACTGAGATTATCACCGTTACTGAGATTATTGCCATTACTGAGATTATCGCCAATACTGAGATTATCGCCATTACTGAGATTATCGCCATTACTGAGATGATCACAATTACTGAGAATATCGACATTACTGAGATTATCACCATTATTGAAATTATTGCCATTACTGAGATTATCGTCATTACTGAGATTATCACCATTACCGAGAATATCACCATTACTGAGATTATTGCCATTACTCAGAATATCACCAAAACTGAGATTATTGCCATTACTGAGAATATCACCATTACTGAGATTATTGCCATTACTGAGAATATCACCATTGCTGTGATTATAACCATTACTGAGAATGTCGCCATTACTGAGATTATCACCATTACTGAGATTATCACCATTACTGAGATTAGTACCATTACTGAGAATGTTGCCATTACTGCGAATATCACCATTACTGAGAATATCGCTATTACTGAGATTATCACCATTACTGAGATTACTGCCATTACTGAGATTGTCACCATTTCTGAGAATATCACCATTACTGAGAATGTCGCCATTACTGAGAATATCACAATTACTGAGATTATTGCCATTACTGAGATTATCGCCATTACTGAGATTATCACCATTACTGAGAACATCACCATTACTGAGATTATCACCATTACTGAGAATATCACCATTACTGAGATTATCACCATTACTGAGAATATCACCATTACTGAGATTATTGCCTTTACCGAGATTATCCAAGTTGCCGAGCATATCACCATTACTGAGAATATCGCCATTACTGAGACTATCACCATTAGCGAGAATATCACCATTACTTAGATTATCACCATTACCGAAAATATCACGATTACTGAGATAATCACCATTGCTGAGAATAACACCATTACTGAGATTATCACAATAACTGAGAATATCATCATTACTGACATTATCACCATTACTGAGATTATTGCCATTACTGAGATTATTCCCATTACTGAGATTATCGCCATTACTGAGATTATTGCCATTACTGAGATTATTGCCATTACTGAGATTTATACCATTACTGAGATTATCCGCATCACTGAGATTATTGATATTACTGAGATTATTGCCATTACTGACATTCTCACCATTACTGAGATTGTTGCCATTACAGAGTTTATCCCCATAACAGAGATTATTGACATTACTGGGATTATCAACATTACTGAGATTATCGACACTTCTGAGAATATCACCATTACTGAGTTTACGACCATTACTGAGATTATCACCATTACTGAGAATATTGCCATTACTGAGATTATGACCTTTACTGAGATTATCACAATTAACGAGGATATCACTATTACCGAGAATATCACCATTACTGAGTTTATCACCGTTACTGAGAATATTGCCATTATTGAGATTATCACCAATAATAATGGCGATAATCTCAGTAAAGGCAATATTCTCAGTAATGGTGATATTCTCAGTAATGTTGATATTCTGGATAATATCACCATTACTGAGATTACTGCCATTACTGAGACTGTCACCATTACTGAGAATATCACCATTACTGAGAATGTCACCATTACTGAGAATATCACAATAACTGAGATTATCGCCATTACGGAGATTATCGCCATTACTGGGATTATTGCCATTACTGAGATTATTGCCATTACTGAGATTATCTCCATTACTGAGATAATCACCATTACTGAGAACATCACCATAACTGAGATTATCACCATTACTGAGAATATCACCATTACTGAGAATGTCACCATTACTGAGATTATTGCCATTATTGAGATTGTTGCCATTAACAATATTATCACATTTACTGACAATTATGCCATTACTGAGATTATCACCATTACTGAGATTATCACCATTACTGAGATTATCGCCATTACTGCGATTTTCACCTTTACTGAGATTATTGCCATTACTGAAATTATCAACATTACTGAGATTATCACCATTACTGAGATTTATGCCATTACTGAGATTATAACCATTACTGAGATTATCACCATTACTGAGATTATCACCATTACTGAGATTATCTCCAGTACTGAACATACCACCATTACTGAGATTACTGCCATTAATGAGATTGTCACCATTTCTGAGAATATCACCATTACTGAAATTATCACCATTACTGAGAATATCACCATTACTGAGAATGTCGCCATTACTGAGAATATCACAATTACTGAGATTATTGCCATTACTGAGATTATCGCCATTACTGAGATTATCACCATTAGTGAGAACATCACCATTACTGAGATTATCACCATTACTGAGAATATCACAATTACTGAGAATGTCGCCATTATTGAGAATATCACAATTACTGAGATTATCGCCATTACTGAGCTTATCGCCATTACTGAGATTATTGCCATTACTGAAATTATTGCCATTACTTTGATTTATGCCATTACTGAGATTATCACCATTACTGAGAATATCACCATTACTGAGATTATCGCCATTACCAAGATTATCACCATTTCCGAGAATATCACCATTACTGAGATTATTGCCATTACTGTCATTATCACCATTACTGAGACTATCACCATTACCGAGAATATCACCATTACTGAGATTATCACCATTCCCGAGAATATCACCATTACTGAGAATATCGCCATTACTGAGAATTTCCCCATTACTGATAATATCATCATTACTGAGAATATCACCATTACTGAGATTATCATCATTACTGAGATTATCACCATTACTGAGAATATCACCATTACTGAGATTATCATCATTACTGAGATTATCACCATTACCGAGAATATCAACATTACTGAGATTATCGCCATTACTGAGATTATCGCCATTACTGAGATTATCCCCAATACTGAGATCATGACTATTACCGAGAATATCACCATTACTGAGATTATCACCATTACTGAGATTATCACCATTACCTAGAATATCACCATTACTGAGATTATCACCATTACTGAGACTATCACCATTACTGAGATTATCACCATTACTGAGAATATCGCCATTACTGAGATTATCGCCAATACTGAGATTATCGCCATTACTGAGATCTTCAACATTACTGAGATTATTGCCATTACTGAGATTGTCACCATTACTGAGATTATCGCCATCACTGAGATTATCACAATTACTGAGAATATCGACATTACTGAGATTATCACCATTATTGATATTATTGCCATTACTGAGATTATCGTCATTACTGAGATTATCACCATTACCGAGAATATCACCATTACTGAGATTATTGACATTACTCAGAATATCACCAAAACTGAGATTAGTGCCATTACTGAGAATATCACCATTACTGAGATTATAACCATTACTGAGAATGTCGCCATTACTGAGAATGTCGCCATTACTGATATTAACACCATTACTGAGATTATCACCATTAATGAGATTATCACCATTACTGAGATTATCACCATTACTGAGAATATCACCATTACTGAGATTATCGCCATTACCAAGATTATCATCATTTCCGAGAATATCACCATTACTGAGATTATTGCCATTACTGTCATTATCCCCATTACTGAGACTATCACCATTACCGAAAATAACACGATTACTGAGATAATCGCCATTGCTGAGAATAACACCATTACTGAGATTATCACAATATCTGAGAATATCATCATTACTGAGATTATCACCATTACTGAGATTATTGCCATTACTGAGATTATTCCCATTACTGAGATTATCACCATTACTGGGATTATTGCCACTACTGATAATATCACCATTACCGAGATTATCAACATTACCGAGAAGATCAAAATTTCTTAGACTATCGCCATTACTGAGATTATCCCCATTAGTGAGAATATCACCATTACTGTGAAAATCACCAAAACTGAGAATATTGCCATTACTGAGATTATCGCCATTACTGAGATTATTGCCATTACTGCGATTCTCACCATTACTGAGATTATCACCATTACTGAGATTATCACCATTACTGAGATTCTCGCCATTACTGAGATTATCAGCATGACTGAGATTAATGCCATTACTGAGAATATTGCCATAACTGAGATTATCGCCATGACTGAGATTATCGCCATTACTGATATTATTGCCATTGCAGACAATATCAGCATGACTGAGATTATCACCATTACTGAGATTATTGCCATTACTGAGATTATCACCATTACTAAGATTATCACCATTACTGAGATTATCACCACTACTGAGATTATTGTCATTACTGAGATTATCACAATTACAGAGATTATCGCCGTTACTGAGATTATTGCCATTACTAAGAATATCACCATTACTGAGATTATAGCCTTTACTGACATTGTCGCCATTACTGAGAATGTCGCCAATACTGACATTATCACCATTACCGAGAATATCACCATTACTGAGATTATCACCATTAGTGAGATTATCACCATTTCTGAGAATATCACCATTACTGAGATTATCACCATTAGTGAGATTATCACCATTACTGAGAATATCACCTTTACTGAGATTATCACCATTACTGAGAATATCACCATTACTGAGATTATCGCCATTACCAAGATTATCACCATTTCCGAGAATATCACCATTACTGAGATTATTGCCATTACTGTCATTATCACCATTACTGAGATTATTGCCATTACAGATAATATCACCATTACTGAGATTGTCACCATTACTGAGACTATCACCATTACCGAGAATATCACCATTACTGAGATTAACACCATTCCCGAGAATATCACCATTACTGAGAATATCGCCATTACTGAGAATTTCCCCATTACTGATAATATCATCATTACTGAGAATATCACCATTACTGAGATTATCATCATTAATGACAATATCACCATTACCGAGAATATCACAATTACTGAGATTATCATCATTACTGAGATTATCACCATTACCGAGAATATCACCATTACTGAGATTATCGCCATTACTGAGATTATCGCCATTACTGAGATTATCACCAATACTGAGATCATGACTATTACCGAGAATATCACCATTACTGAGATTATCACCATTACTGAGATTATCACCATTACCAAGAATATCACCATTACTGAGATTATCACCATTACTGAGACAATCACCATTACTGAGATTATCACCATTACTGAGAATGTCGCCATTACTGAGATTATTTCCATTACTGAGATTATCACCATGACTGAGAATATCGCCATTACTGATATTATCAATATTACTGAGATTATCACCATTACCGAGAATATCACCATTACTGAGATTATCGCCATTACTGAGATAATCGCCATTTCTGAGATTATCAATATTACTGAGATTATCAAAATTACTGAGATTATCAGCATTACGGAGAATATCTCCATTACTGACATTAGCAACATTAGCGAGAATATCACCATTAGTAAGATTATTACCATTACTGAGAATATCACCATTACTGAGATTATCACCATTAGCGAGAATTTCGCCATTACTGAGATTATTGCCATTACTGAGATTATCAATTTTACTGAGATTATCACCATTACTGAGATTATCACCGTTACTGAGATTATTGCCATTACTGAGATTATCGCCAATACTGAGATTATCGCCATTACTGAGATCTTCAACATTACTGAGATTATTGCCATTACTGAGATTGTCACCATTACTGAGATTATCGCCATTACTGAGATTATCACAATTACTGAGAATATCGACATTGCTGAGATTATCACCATTATTGATATTATTGCCATTACTGAGATTATAGTCATTACTGAGATTATCAACATTACCGAGAATATCACCATTACTGAGATTATTGACATTACTCAGAATATCACCAAAACTGAGATTAGTGCCATTACTGAGAATATCACCATTACTGAGATTATAACCATTACTGAGAATGTCGCCATTACTGAGAATGTCGCCATTACTGATATTAACACCATTACTGAGATTATCACCATTAATGAGATTATCACCATTACTGAGATTATTACCATTACTGAGAATGTTGCCATTACTGCGAATATGACCATTACTGAGATTATCGCAATTACCAAGATTATCACCATTACTGAGAATATCACCATTGCTGAGATTATCGCCATCACTGAGATTATTGCGATTACTGAGATTCTCTCCATTACTGAGATTATCACCATTACTGAGATTATTGCGATTACTGAGATTCTCACCATTACTGAGATTATCACCATTACTGAGAATATCACCATTACCGAGCTTGTCACCATTATTGAGATTATTGCCATTACTGAGATTCTCGCCATTACTCAGATTATCAGCATGACTGAGATTAATGCCATTACTGAGATCATTGCCATTACGGAGATTACCGCCATTACTGAGTTTATTACCATTACTGAGATTCTCACCATTACTGAGATTATCACCATTACTGAGATTATCACCATTACTGAGATTATCACCATTACTGAGATTATCATCATGACTGAGATTAATGCGTTTACTGAGATTATTGCCATTACTGAGATTATCGCCATTACTGAGATTATCGCCATTAATGATATTATTGCCATTACTGAGAATATCACCATTACTGAGATTATCACCATTAGTGAGAGTATTGCCATTACTGAGATTAGTACCATTGCCGAGAATATCACTATTACTGAGAATATCGCCATTACTTAGAGTATCACCATTACTGAGATTATCGCCATTACTGAGGATATCACCATTACTGAGATTATCGCCATTACTGATATTATCGCCATTACTGATATTATCCCCATTGCTGAGATTATCGCAATTACTGAGATTATCACCTTTACTGAGATTATCACCATTACGGAGATTATTAACCATTACTGAGATTATCACCATTACTGAGATTATCGCCATTACTGAGATTGTCGCCATTACTGAGATTATCACCATTACTGACATTATCACCATTACCGAGATTATCACCATTACTGAGAATATCACAATTACCGAGATTATTGCCATTACTGAGATTATCACCACTACTGAGAAAATCACCATTACTGAGATAATCGTCATTACTGAGATCATCACCATTACCGAGAATATCGCCATTACTGAGATTATTGCCATTACTCAGAATATCACCATTACTGAGATTATCACCATTACCGAGAATATCACCATTACTGAGATTATTGCCATTACTGAGAATATCACCATTGCTGTGATTATAACCATTACTGAGAATGTCGCCATTACTGAGATTATCACCATTACTGAGATTATCACCATTACTGAGATTATCACCATTACTGAGATTAGTACCATTACTGAGAATGTTGCCATTACTGCGAATATCACCATTACTGAGTTTATCGCCATTACTGAGATTATCACCATTAGCGAGAATATCACTATTACTGAGATTATCGCAATTACTGAGATTATCACCTTTACTGAGATTATCACCATTACTGAGATTATTAACCATTACTGAGATTATCACCATTACCGAGATTATCGCCATTACTGAGATTGTCGCCATTACTGAGATTATCACCATTACTGACATTATCACCATTACCGAGATTATCACCATTACTGAGAATATCACCATTACTGAGAATATCACAATTACCGAGATTATTGCCATTACTGAGATTATCACCACTACTGAGAAAATCACCATTACTGAGATAATCGTCATCACTGAGATCATCACCATTACCGAGAATATCGCCATTACTGAGATTATTGCCATTACTCAGAATATCACCATTACTGAGATTATCACCATTACCGAGAATATCACCATTACTGAGATTATTGCCATTACTGAGAATATCACCATTGCTGTGATTATAACCATTACTGAGAATGTCGCCATTACTGAGATTATCACCATTACTGAGATTATCACCATTACTGAGATTATCACCATTACTGAGATTAGTACCATTACTGAGAATGTTGCCATTACTGCGAATATCACCATTACTGAGTTTATCGCCATTACTGAGATTATCACCATTAGCGAGAATATCACTATTACTGAGATTATTGCCATTACTGAGATTATCAGTATTACTGAGATTATCACCATTACTGAGGTTATTGTAATTACTGAGATTATCGCCATAACTAAGAATATCACTCTTACTGAGGTTATCACCATTACTGAGATTATTGCAATTACTGAGATTATCACAATTACTGAGATTATCGCCATTACTGAGAATATCACTATTACTGAGATCATTGCCATTACTGAGATTATCACCATTACTGAGATTATCGCAATTACTGAGATTATCGCCATTACTGAGATTATCACCATTACCGAGAATATCACCATTACTGAGATTATCACCATTACTGAGATTATTGCCATTACTGAGAATATCATCATTACTGAGATTAACACCATTACTGACATTATCGCCACTACTGAGATTATCACCATTACCAAGAATATCACCATTACTGAGATTATCGCCATTACTGAGATAATCTGCATTTCTGAGATTATCAATTTTACTGAGATTATCAAAATTACTGAGATTATCAGCATTACGGAGAATATCGCCATTACTGACATTAGCAACATTAGCGAGAATATCACCATTAGTATGATTATCACCATTACTGAGAATATCACCATTACTGAGATTATCACCATTAGCGAGAATATCACCATTACTGAGATTATTGCCATTACTAAGATAATCAACTTTACTGAGATTATCACCATTACTGAGATTATCACCGTTACTGAGATTATTGCCATTACTGAGATTATCGCCATTACTGAGATCTTCAACATTACTGAGATTATTGCCATTACTGAGATTATCACCATTACTGAGATTATCGCCATTACTGAGATGATCACAATTACTGAGCATATCGACATTACTGAGATTATCACCATTATTGAAATTATTGCCATTACTGAGATTATCGTCACTACTGAGATTATCACCATTACCGAGAATATCACCATTACTGAGATTATTGCCATTACTCAGAATATCACCAAAACTGAGATTATTGCCATTACTGAGAATATCACCATTACTGAGATTATAACCATTACTGAGAATGTCGCCATTACTGAGAATGTCGCCATTACTGATATTATCACCATTACTGAGATTATCACCATTAATGAGATTATCACCATTACTGAGATTATTACCATTACTGAGAATGTTGCCATTACTGCGAATATGACCATTACTGAGATTATCGCCATTACCAAGATTATCACCATTACCGAGAATATCACCATGGCTGAGATCATCACCATTATTGAGATTATTGCCATTACTGAGATACTCGCCATTACTCAGATTCTCACCATTACTGAGATTATCACCATTACTGAGATTATCACCATTACTGAGATTCTCGTCATTACTGAGATTATCATCATGACTGAGATTAATGCCATTACTGAGATTATTGCCATACTGAGATTATCGCCATTACTGAGATTATCGCCATTAATGATTTTATTGCCATTACTGAGAATATCACCATTACTGAGATTATCACCATTAGTGAGAGTATTGCCATTACTGAGATTAGTACCATTGCCGAGAATATCACTATCACTGAGAATATCGCCATTACTTAGAGTATCACCATTACTGAGATTATCGCCATTACCGAGAATATCACCATTACTGAGATTATCGCCATTACTGATATTATCGCCATTACTGATATTATCCCCATTGCTGAGATTATTGTCATTACTGAGATTATCACCATTACTGAGATTATCGCAATTACTGAGATTATCACCTTTACTGAGATTATCACCATTACTGAGATTATTAACCAATGCTGAGATTATCACCATTACTGAGATTATTGCCATTACTGATAATATCACCATTACTGAGATTGTCACCATTACTTAGATTATCACCATTACCGAGAATATCACCATTACTGAGATTATCACCATTACTGATAATATCATCATTACTGAGAATATCACCATTACTGAGAATATCGCCATTAATGACATTATCAACATTTGATAGAATATCACCATTACTAAGATTATCACCATTACTGAGAATATCGCCATCACTGAGATTATCACAATTAGCGAGAATATCACTATTACTGAGATTATTGCCAGTACTGAGATTATCACTATTACTGAGATTCTCACCATTACTGAGATTATCACCATTACTGAGATTATTGCCATTACTGAGATTATCACCATTACTGAGAATATCGCCATTGCTGAGATTATCACCATTAATGAGATTATCTCCATTACTGAGATTATTGCCATTACTGAGATTATCACCATTACTGAGATTATCACCATTACTGAGATTAAGACCATTACTGAGATTATCGCCACTACTGAGATTATCACCATTACCGAGAATATCACCATTACTGAGATTATCGCCATTTCTGAGATTATCAATATTACTGAGATTATCAAAATTACTAAGATTATCACCATTACTGAGAATATCGCCATCACTGAGATTTTCACCATTAGCGAGAATATCACTATTACTGAGATTATTGCCATTACTGAGATTATCACTATTACTGAGATTATCACCATTACTGAGATTATTGTAATTACTGAGATTATCACAATTACTGAGATTATCGCCATTACTGAGAATATCACTATTAGTGAGATTATTGCCATTACTGAGATTATCACCATTACTGAGATTATCGCCATTACTGAGATTATTGCCATTACTGAGATTATCACCATTACTGAGATTATTGCCATTACTGAGATTATCAACATTACTGAGATTAACACCATTACTGAGATTATCGCCACTACTGAGATTATCACCATTACCGAGAATATCACCATTACTGAGATTATCGCCATTTCTGAGATTATCAATATTACTGAGATTATCAAAATTACTGAGATTATCACCATTACGGAGAATATCGCCATTACTGACATCAGCAACATTAGCGAGAATATCACCATTACTAAGATTATCACCATTACTGAGATTATCACCATTACTGAGATTATTGCCATTACTGAGATTATCACCCTTACTGAGATTATCACCATTACTGAGATTATCACCATTACTGAGATTATTGCCATTACTGAGATTATCACCATTACTGAGATAATTGTCATTACTGAGATTATAACCATTACTGAGATTGTCGCCATTACTGAGATTATAACCATTACTGAGATTATCGCCATTACTAATATTATCGCCATTACTGATATAATCCCCATTGCTGAGATTATTGCCATTACTGAGATTATCACCATTACTGAGATTATCGCAATTACTGAGATTATCACCTTTACTGTGATTATCACCATTACTGAGATTATTAACCATTACTGAGATTATCACCATTACCGAGATTATCGCCATTACTGAGATTGTCGCCATTACTGAGATTATCACCATTACTGACATTATCACCATTACCGAGATTATCACCATTACTAAGAATATCACCATTACTGAGAATATCACCATTACCGAGATTATTGCCATTACTGAGATTATCACCACTACTGAGAAAAATCACCATTACTGAGATTATCGTCATTACTGAGATTATCACCATTACCGAGAATATCGCCATTACTGAGATTATTGCCATTACTCAGAATATCACCAATACTGAGATTATCACCATTACCGAGAATATCACCATTACTGAGATTATTGCCATTACTGAGAATATCACCATTGCTGTGATTATAACCATTACTGAGAATGTCGCCATTACTGAGATTATCACCATTACTGAGATTATCACCATTACTGAGATTAGTACCATTACTGAGAATGTTGCCATTACTGCGAATATCACCATTACTGAGATTAGATGCCATTACTGAGATTATTGCCATTACTGAGATTATCACCATTACTGAGATTATCACCATTACTGAGATTATTGCCACTACTGATAATATCACCATTACCGAGATTATCACCATTACCGAGAAGATCAAAATTTCTGAGACTATCGCCATTACTGAGATTATCCCCGTTAGTGAGAATATCAGCATTACTGTGAAAATCACCAGAACTGAGAATATTGCCATTACTGAGATTATCGCCATTACTGAGATTATTGCCATTACTGAGATTCTCACCATTACTGAGATTATCACCATTACTGAGATTATCACCATTACTGAGATTCTCGCCATTACTGAGATTATCAACATGACTGAGATTAATGCCATTACTGAGAATATTGCCATTACTGAGTTTATCGCCATTACTGAGATTATCACCATTAGCGAGAATATCACTACTACTGAGATTATTGCCATTACTGAGATTATCACTATTACTGAGATTATCACCATTACTGAGGTTATTGTAATTACTGAGATTATCGCCATAACTAAGAATATCACTATTACTGAGATTATCACCATTACTGAGATTATTGCAATTACTGAAATTATCACAATTACTGAGATTATCGCCATTACTGAGAATATCACTATTACTGAGATCATTGCCATTACTGAGATTATCACCATTACTGAGATTATCACCATTACTGAGATTATCGCCATTACTGAGATTATCACCATTACCAAGAATATCACCATTACTGAGATTATCACCATTACTGAGATTATTGCCATTACTGAGAATATCATCATTACTGAGATTAACACCATTACTGACATTATCGCCACTACTGAGATTATCACCATTACCGAGAATATCACCATTACTGAGATTATCACCATTACTGAGATAATCTGCATTTCTGAGATTATCAATTTTACTGAGATTATCAAAATTACTGAGATTATCAGCATTACGGAGAATATCGCCATTACTGACATTAGCAACATTAGCGAGAATATCACCATTAGTCTGATTATCACCATTACTGAGAATATCACCATTACTGAGATTATCACCATTAGCGAGAATATCGCCATTACTGAGATTATTGCCATTACTGAGATAATCAACTTTACTGAGATTATCACCATTACTGAGATTAACACCGTTACTGAGATTATTGCCATTACTGAGATTATCGCCAATACTGAGATTATCGCCATTACTGAGATCTTCAACATTACTGAGATTATTGCCATTACTGAGATTATCACCATTACTGAGATTATCGCCATTACTGAGATGATCACAATTACTGAGAATATCGACATTACTGAGATTATCACCATTATTGAAATTATTGCCATTACTGAGATTATCGTCATTACTGAGATTATCACCATTACCGAGAATATCACCATTACTGAGATTATTGCCATTACTCAGAATATCACCAAAACTGAGATTATTGCCATTACTGAGAATATCACCATTACTGAGATTATAACCATTACTGAGAATGTCGCCATTACTGAGAATGTCGCCATTACTGATATTATTACCATTACTGAGAATGTTGCCATTACTGCGAATATGACCATTACTGAGATTATCGCCATTACCAAGATTATCACCATTACCGAGAATATCACCATTGCTGAGATTATCACCATTACTGAGATTATCACCATTACTGAGATTCTCGCCATTATTGAGATTATCATCATGACTGAGATTAATGCCATTACTGAGATTATTGCCATACTGAGATTATCGCCATTACTGAGATTATCGCCATTAATGATATTATTGCCATTACTGAGAATATCACCATTACTGAGATTATCACCATTAGTGAGAGTATTGCCATTACTGAGATTAGTACCATTGCCGAGAATATCACTATTACTGAGAATATCGCCATTACTTAGAGTATCACCATTACTGAGATTATCGCCATTACCGAGAATATCACCATTACTGAGATTATCGCCATTACTGATATTATCGCCATTACTGATATTATCCCCATTGCTGAGATTATTGCCATTACTGAGATTATCACCATTACTGAGATTATCGCAATTACTGAGATTATCACCTTTACTGAGATTATCACCATTACTGAGATTATTAACCAATTCTGAGATTATCACCATTACTGAGATTATTGCCATTACTGATAATATCACCATTACTGAGATTGTCACCATTACTGAGATTATCACCATTACCGAGAATATCACCATTACTGCGATTATCACCATTACTGATAATATCATCATTACTGAGAATATCACCATTACTGAGAATATCGCCATTAATGACATTATCAACATTTGATAGAATATCACCATTACTAAAATTATCACCATTACTGAGAATATCGCCATCACTGAGATTATCACAATTAGCGAGAATATCACTATTACTGAGATTATTGCCATTACTGAGATTATCACTATTACTGAGATTATCACCATTACTGAGATTATTGTAATTACTGAGATTATTGCCATTACTGAGATTGTCACCATTACTGAGAATATCGCCATTGCTGAGATTATCACCATTAATGAGATTATCTCCATTACTGAGAATATTGCCATTACTGAGATTATCACCATTACTGAGATTATCACCATTACTGAGATTAAGACCATTACTGAGATTATCGCCACTACTGAGATTATCACCATTACCGAGAATATCACCATTACTGAGATTATCGCCATTTCTGAGATTATCAATATTACTGAGATTATCAAAATTACTAAGATTATCACCATTACTGAGAATGTCGCCATCACTGAGATTTTCACCATTAGCGAGAATATCACTATTACTGAGATTATTGCCATTACTGAGATTATCACTATTACTGAGATTATCACCATTACTGAGATTATTGTAATTACTGAGATTATCACAATTACTGAGATTATCGCCATTACTGAGAATATCACTATTAGTGAGATTATTGCCATTACTGAGATTATCACCATTACTGAGATTATCGCCATTACTGAGATTATTGCCATTACTGAGATTATCACCATTACTGAGATTATTGCCATTACTGAGATTATCAACATTACTGAGATTAACACCATTACTGAGATTATCGCCACTACTGAGATTATCACCATTACCGAGAATATCACCATTACTGAGATTATCGCCATTTCTGAGATTATCAATATTACTGAGATTATCAAAATTACTGAGATTATCACCATTACGGAGAATATCGCCATTACTGACATCAGCAACATTAGCGAGAATATCACCATTACTAAGATTATCACCATTACTGAGATTATCACCATTACTGAGATTATTGCCATTACTGAGATTATCACCTTTACTGAGATTATCACCATTACTGAGATTATCACCATTACTGAGATTATTGCCATTACTGAGATTATCACCATTACTGAGATAATTGTCATTACTGAGATTATAACCATTACTGAGATTGTCGCCATTACTGAGATTATAACCATTACTGAGATTGTCGCCATTACCTAGATTGTCGCCATTACTGAGATTATCAGCATTACTGAGATTATAGCCATTACTGAGATTATCACCATTACTGAGAATATCACCATTACTGAGATTATCACCATTACTGCGAATATCACCATTACTGAGATTGTCACCATTACTGAGAATATCACCATTACTGAGAATATCACCATTACTGAGATTATTGCCATTACTGTGATTATCACCATTACTGAGAATATCACCATTACTGAGATTATCAGCATTACTGAGATTATAGCCATTACTGAGATTATCACCATTACTGAGAATATCACCATTACTGAGATTATCACCATTACTGCGAATATCACCATTACTGAGATTGTCACCATTACTGAGAATATCACCATTACTGAGAATATCACCATTACTGAGATTATTGCCATTACTGTGATTATCACCATTACTGAGAATATCACCATTACTGAGAATATCACCATTACTGAGATTATTGCCATTACTGATAATATCACCATTACTGAGATTGTCACCATTACTGAGATTATCACTATTACTGAGAATATCGCCATTACTGAGAATTTCCCCATTACTGAGAATATCACCATTACTGAGATTATCGTCATTACTGAGATTCTCACCATTACTGAGAATATCACCATTACTGACATCAGCAACATTAGCAAGAATATCACCATTACTAAGATTATCACCATTGCTGAGATTATTGCCCTTACTGAGATTATCACCTTTACTTAGATTATCACCATTACTGAGATTATCACCATTACTGAGATTATTGCCATTATTGAGATTATCACCATTACTGAGATTATCACCATTAGTGAGAGTATTGCCATTACTGAGATTATCGCCATTTCTGAGATTATCAATATTACTGAGATTATCAAAATTACTAAGATTATCACCATTACTGAGAATATCACCATTACCGAGCTTGTCACCATTATTGAGATTATTGCCATTACTGAGATTCTCGCCATTACTCAGATTATCAGCATGACTGAGATTAGTGCCATTACTGAGATCATTGCCATTACTCAGATTACCGCCATTACTGAGTTTATTGCCATTACTGAGATTCTCACCATTACTGAGATTATCACCATTACTGAGATTATCACCATTACTGAGATTCTCGCCATTCTTGAGATTATCATCATGACTGAGATTAATGCGTTTACTGAGATTATTGCCATTACTGAGATTATCGCCATTACTGAGATTATCGCCATTAATGATATTATTGCCATTACTGAGAATATCACCATTACCGAGATTATCACCATTAGTGAGAGTATTGCCATTACTGAGATTAGTACCATTGCCGAGAATATCACTATTACTGGGAATATCGCCATTACTTAGAGTATCACCATTACTGAGATTATCGCCATTACCGAGGATATCACCATTACTGAGATTATCGCCATTACTGATATTATCGCCATTACTGATATTATCCCCATTGCTGAGATTATTGCCATTACTGAGATTATCACCATTACTGAGATTATCGCAATTACTGAGAATATCATCATTACTGTGATTATTACCATTACTGACAATATCACCATTAGTGAGATTATCACCTTTACTGAGATTATCACCATTACTGAGATTATTAACCATTACTGACATTATCACCGTTACCGAGATTATCACCATTACTGAGAATATCACCATTACTGAGAATATCACCATTACCGAGATTATCGCCATTACTGAGATTATTGCCATTACTGAGATTCTCACCATTACTGAGATTATCACCATTACTGAGATTATCAGCATGACTGAGATTAATGCCATTACTGAGAATAATGCCATTACTGAGTTTATCACCATTACTGAGATTATCACCATTAGCGAGAATATCACTATTACTGAGATTATTGCCATTACTGAGATTATCACTATTACTGAGATTATCACCATTACTGAGGTTATTGTAATTACTGAGATTATCGCCATAACTAAGAATATCACTATTACTGAGATTATCACCATTACTGAGATTATTGCAATTACTGAGATTATCACAATTACTGAGATTATCGCCATTACTGAGAATATCACTATTACTGAGATCATTGCCATTACTGAGATTATCACCATTACTGAGATTATCACCATTACTGAGATTATCGCCATTACTGAGATTATCACCATTACCAAGAATATCACCATTACTGAGATTATCACCATTACTGAGATTATTGCCATTACTGAGAATATCATCATTACTGAGATTAACACCATTACTGACATTATCGCCACTACTGAGATTATCACCATTACCGGGAATATCACCATTACTGAGATTATCGCCATTACTGAGATAATCTGCATTTCTGAGATTATCAATTTTACTGAGATTATCAAAATTACTGAGATTATCAGCATTACGGAGAATATCGCCATTACTGACATTAGCAACATTAGCGAGAATATCACCATTAGTCTGATTATCACCATTACTGAGATTATCACCATTAGCGAGAATATCGCCATTACTGAGATTATTGCCATTACTGAGATAATCAACTTTACTGAGATTATCGCAATTACTGAGATTATCACCTTTACTGAGATTATCACCATTACTGAGATTATTAACCATTACTGAGATTATCACCATTACCGAGATTATCGCCATTACTGAGATTGTCGCCATTACTGAGATTATCACCATTACTGACATTATCACCATTACCGAGATTATCACCATTACTGAGAATATCACCATTACTGAGAATATCACCATTACCGAGATTATTGCCATTACTGAGATTATCACCACTACTGAGAAAATCACCATTACTGAGAATATCGTCATTACTGAGATTATCACCATTACCGAGAATATCGCCATTACTGAGATTATTGCCATTACTCAGAATATCACCATTACTGAGATTATCACCATTACCGAGAATATCACCATTACTGAGATTATTGCCATTACTGAGAATATCACCATTGCTGTGATTATAACCATTACTGAGAATGTCGCCATTACTGAGATTATCACCATTACTGAGATTATCACCATTACTGAGATTAGTACCATTACTGAGAATGTTGCCATTACTGCGAATATCACCATTACTGAGATTAGCGCCATTACTGAGATTATCACCATTACTGAGATTATCACCATTACTGAGATTATCACCATTACTGAGATTATTGCCACTACTGATAATATCACCATTACCGAGATTATCACCATTACCGAGAAGATCAAAATTTCTGAGACTATCGCCATTACTGAGATTATCCCCGTTAGTGAGAATATCACCATTACTGTGAAAATCACCAGAACTGAGAATATTGCCATTACTGAGATTATCGCCATTACTGAGATTATTGCCATTACTGAGTTTATCACCATTACTGAGATTATCACCATTAGCGAGAATATCACTATTACTGAGATTATTGCCATTACTGAGATTATCACTATTACTGAGATTATCACCATTACTGAGGTTATTGTAATTACTGAGATTATCGCCATAACTAAGAATATCACCATTACTGTGAAAATCACCAGAACTGAGAATATTGCCATTACTGAGATTATCGCCATTACTGAGATTATTGCCATTACTGAGATTCTCACCATTACTGAGATTATCACCATTACTGAGATTAGTACCATTGCCGAGAATATCACTATTACTGAGAATATCGCCATTACTTAGAGTATCACCATTACTGAGATTATCGCCATTACCGAGGATATCACCATTACTGAGATTATCGCCATTACTGATATTATCGCCATTACTGATATTATCCCCATTGCTGAGATTATTGCCATTACTGAGATTATCACCATTACTGAGATTATCGCAATTACTTAGATTATCACCTTTACTGAGATTATCACCATTACTGAGATTATGAACCATTACTGAGATTATCACCATTACTGAGATTATCGCCATTACTGAGATTGTCGCCATTACTGAGATTATCACCATTACTGACATTATCAGCATTACCGAGATTATCACCATTACTGAGAATATCACCATTACTGAGAATATCACCATTACCGAGATTATTGCCATTACTGAGATTATCACCACTACTGAGAAAATCACCATTACTGAGATTATCGTCAGTACTGAGATTATCACCAATACCGAGAATATCGCCATTGCTGAGATTATTGCCATTACTCAGAATATCACCATTACTGAGATTATCACCATTACCGAGAATATCACCATTACTGAGATTATTGCCATTACTGAGAATATCACCATTGCTGTGGTTATAACCATTACTGAGAATGTCGCCATTACTGAGATTATCACCATTACTGAGATTATCACCATTACTGAGATTAGTACCATTACTGAGAATGTTGCCATTACTGCGAATATCACCATTACTGAGATTAGCGCCATTACTGAGATTATCACCATTACTGAGATTATCACCATTACTGAGATTATCACCATTACTGAGAATATCGCCATCACTGAGATTTTCACCATTAGCGAGAATATCACTATTACTGAGATTATTGCCATTACTGAGATTATCACTATTACTGAGATTATCACCATTACTGAGATTATTGTATTTACTGAGATTATCACAATTACTGAGATTATCGCCATTACTGAGAATATCACTATTAGTGAGATTATTGCCATTACTGAGATTATCACCATTACTGAGATTATCGCCATTACTGAGATTATTGCCATTACTGAGATTATCACCATTACTGAGATTATTGCCATTACTGAGATTATCACCATTACTGATATTAACAACATTACTGAGATTATCGCCACTACTGAGACTATCACCATTACCGAGAATATCACCATTACTGAGATTATCACCACTTCTGAGATTATCAATATTACTGAGATTATCAAAATTACTGAGATTATCACCATTACGGAGAATATCGCCATTACTGACATCAGCAACATTAGCGAGAATATCACCATTACTAAGATTATCACCATTACTGAGATTATCACCATTACTGAGATTATTGCCATTACTGAGATTATCACCTTTACTGAGATTATCACCATTACTGAGATTATCACCATTACTGAGATTATTGCCATTACTGAGATTATCACCATTACTGAGATAATTGTCATTACTGAGATTATAACCATTACTGAGATTGTCGCCATTACTGAGATTATAACCATTACTGAGATTGTCGCCATTACCTAGATTGTCGCCATTACTGAGATTATCAGCATTACTGAGATTATAGCCATTACTGAGATTATCACCATTACTGAGAATATCACCATTACTGAGATTATCACCATTACTGCGAATATCACCATTACTGAGATTGTCACCATTACTGAGAATATCACCATTACTGAGAATATCACCATTACTGAGAATATCACCATTACTGAGATTATTGCCATTACTGATAATATCACCATTACTGAGATTGTCACCATTACTGAGATTATCACTATTACTGAGAATATCGCCATTACTGAGAATTTCCCCATTACTGAGAATATCACCATTACTCAGATTATCGTCATTACTGAGATTCTCACCATTACTGAGAATATCACCATTACTGAGATTATCGCCATTACTGAGAATATCACCATTACTGAGATTATCGCCATTACTGTGATTATCACCATTACTGAGAATATCACCATTACTGAGAATATCACCATTACTGAGATTATCGCCATTTCTGAGATTATCAATATTACTGAGATTATCAAAATTACTAAGATTATCACCATTACTGAGAATATCGCCATCACTGAGATTATCACCATTAGCGAGAATATCACTATTACTGAGATTATTGCCATTACTGAGATTATCACTATTACTGAGATTATCACCATTACTGAGATTATTGTAATTACTGAGATTATCACATTTACTGAGATTATCACCATTACTGAGAATATCGCTATTACTGAGATTATCACCATTACTGAGATTATTGCAATTACGAGATTATCACAATTACTGAGATTATCGCCATTACTGAGAATATCACTATTAGTGAGATTATTGCCATTACTGAGATTATCCCCATTTCTGAGATTATCAATATTACTGAGATTATCAAAATTACTGAGATTATCACCATTACGGAGAATATCGCCATTACTGACATCAGCAACATTAGCAAGAATATCACCATTACTAAGATTATCACCATTACTGAGATTATTGCCCTTACTGAGATTATCACCTTTACTGAGATTATCACCATTACTGAGATTATCACCATTACTGAGATTATTGCCATTATTGAGATTATCACCATTACTGAGATTATCACCATTAGTGAGAGTATTGCCATTACTGAGATTATCGCCCTTTCTGAGATTATCAATATTACTGAGATTATCAAAATTACTAAGATTATCACCATTACTGAGAATATCACCATTACCGAGCTTGTCACCATTATTGAGATTATTGCCATTACTGAGATTCTCGCCATTACTCAGATTATCAGCATGACTGAGATTAATGCCATTACTGAGATCATTGCCATTACTGAGATTACCGCCATTACTGAGTTTATTGCCATTACTGAGATTCTCACCATTACTGAGATTATCACCATTACTGAGATTATCACCATTACTGAGATTCTCGCCATTACTGAGATTATCATCATGACTGAGATTAATGCGTTTACTGAGATTATTGCCATTACTGAGATTATCGCCATTACTGAGATTATCGCCATTAATGATATTATTGCCATTACTGAGAATATCACCATTACTGAGATTATCACCATTAGTGAGAGTATTGCCATTACTGAGATTAGTACCATTGCCGAGAATATCACTATTACTGGGAATATCGCCATTACTTAGAGTATCACCATTACTGAGATTATCGCCATTACCGAGGATATCACCATTACTGAGATTATCGCCATTACTGATATTATCGCCATTACTGATATTATCCCCATTGCTGAGATTATTGCCATTACTGAGATTATCACCATTACTGAGATTATCGCAATTACTGAGATTATCACCTTTACTGAGATTATCACCATTACTGAGATTATTAACCATTACTGAGATTATCACCATTACCGAGATTATCGCCATTACTGAGATTGTCGCCATTACTGAGATTATCACCATTACTGACATTATCACCATTACCGAGATTATCACCATTACTGAGAATATCACCATTACCGAGAATATCGCCATTACTGAGATTATTGCCATTACTCAGAATATCACCATTACTGAGATTATCACCATTACCGAGAATATCACCATTACTGAGATTATTGCCATTACTGAGAATATCACCATTGCTGTGATTATAACCATTACTGAGAATGTCGCCATTACTGAGGTTATCACCATTACTGAGATTATCACCATTACTGAGATTAGTACCATTACTGAGAATGTTGCCATTACTGCGAATATCACCATTACTGAGAATATCACCATTACTGAGATTATCACCATTACTGAGATTATCACCATTACTGAGATTATCACCATTACTGAGATTATTGCCACTACTGATAATATCACCATTACCGAGAATATCACCATTACCGAGAAGATCAAAATTTCTGAGACTATCGCCATTACTGAGATTATCCCCGTTAGTGAGAATATCACCATTACTGTGAAAATCACCAGAACTGAGAATATTGCCATTACTGAGATTATCGCCATTACTGAGATTATCGCCATTACTGAGATTCTCACCATTACTGAGATTATCACCATTACTGAGATTATCAGCATGACTGAGATTAATGCCATTACTGAGAATAATGCCATTACTGAGTTTATCACCATTACTGAGATTATCACCATTAGCGAGAATATCACTATTACTGAGATTATTGCCATTACTGAGATTATCACTATTACTGAGATTATCACCATTACTGAGGTTATTGTAATCACTGAGATTATCGCCATAACTAAGAATATCACTATTACTGAGATTATCACCATTACTGAGATTATTGCAGTTACTGAGATTATCACAATTACTGAGATTATCACAATTACTGAGAATATCACTATTACTGAGATCATTGCCATTACTGAGATTATCACCATTACTGAGATTATCACCATTACAGAGATTATCGCCATTACTGAGATTATCACCATTACCAAGAATATCACCATTACTGAGATTATCACCATTACTGAGATTATTGCCATTACTGAGAATATCATCATTACTGAGATTAACACCATTACTGACATTATCGCCACTACTGAGATTATCACCATTACCGGGAATATCACCATTACTGAGATTATCGCCATTACTGAGATAATCTGCATTTCTGAGATTATCAATTTTACTGAGATTATCAAAATTACTGAGATTATCAGCATTACGGAGAATATCGCCATTACTGACATTAGCAACATTAGCGAGAATATCACCATTAGTCTGATTATCACCATTATTGAGATTATCACCATTAGCGAGAATATCGCCATTACTGAGATTATTGCCATTACTGAGATAATCAACTTTACTGAGATTATCACCATTACTGAGATTATCACCGTTACTGAGATTATTGCCATTACTGAGATTATCACCATTACTGAGATTATCGCAATTACTGAGATTATCACCTTTACTGAGATTATCACCATTACTGAGATTATTAACCATTACTGAGATTATCACCATTACCGAGATTATCGCCATTACTGAGATTGTCGCCATTACTGAGATTATCACCATTACTGACATTATCACCATTACCGAGATTATCACCATTACTGAGAATATCACCATTACTGAGAATATCACCATTACCGAGATTATTGCCATTACTGAGATTATCACCACTACTGAGAAAATCACCATTACTGAGATTATCGTCATTACTGAGATTATCACCATTACCGAGAATATCGCCATTACTGAGATTATTGCCATTACTCAGAATATGACCATTACTGAGATTATCACCATTACCGAGAATATCACCATTACTGAGATTATTGCCATTACTGAGAATATCACCATTGCTGTGATTATAACCATTACTGAGAATGTCGCCATTACTGAGATTATCACCATTACTGAGATTATCACCATTACTGAGATTAGTACCATTACTGAGAATGTTGCCATTACTGCGAATATCACCATTACTGAGATTAGCGCCATTACTGAGATTATCACCATTACTGAGATTATCACCATTACTGAGATTATCACCATTACTGAGATTATTGCCACTACTGATAATATCACCATTACCGAGATTATCACCATTACCGAGAAGATCAAAATTTCTGAGACTATCGCCATTACTGAGATTATCCCCGTTAGTGAGAATATCACCATTACTGTGAAAATCACCAGAACTGAGAATATTGCCATTACTGAGATTATCGCCATTACTGAGATTATCACCATTACTGAGATTATCACCATTACTGAGATTATCAGCATGACTGAGATTAATGCCATTACTGAGAATATTGCCATTACTGAGTTTATCACCATTACTGAGATTATCACCATTAGCGAGAATATCACTATTACTGAGATTATTGCCATTACTGAGATTATCACTATTACTGAGATTATCACCATTACTGAGGTTATTGTAATTACTGAGATTATCGCCATAACTAAGAATATCACCATTACTGAGATTATCACCATTACTGAGATTATTGCAATTACTGAGATTATCACAATTACTGAGATTATCGCCATTACTGAGAATATCACTATTACTGAGATCATTGCCATTACTGAGATTATCACCATTACTGAGATTATCACCATTACTGAGATTATCGCCATTACTGAGATTATCACCATTACCAAGAATATCACCATTACTGAGATTATCACCATTACTGAGATTATTGCCATTACTGAGAATATCATCATTACTGAGATTAACACCATTACTGACATTATCGCCACTACTGAGATTATCACCATTACCGAGAATATCACCATTACTGAGATTATCGCCATTACTGTGAAAATCTGCATTTCTGAGATTATCAATTTTACTGAGATTATCAAAATTACTGAGATTATCAGCATTACGGAGAATATCGCCATTACTGACATTAGCAACATTAGCGAGAATATCACCATTAGTCTGATTATCACCATTACTGAGATTATCACCATTAGCGAGAATATCGCCATTACTGAGATTATTGCCATTACTGAGATAATCAACTTTACTGAGATTATCACCATTACTGAGATTATCACCGTTACTGAGATTATTGCCATTACTGAGATTATCGCCAATACTGAGATTATCGCCATTACTGAGATCTTCAACATTACTGAGATTATTGCCATTACTGAGATTATCACCATTACTGAGATTATCGCCATTACTGAGATGATCACAATTACTGAGAATATCGACATTACTGAGATTATCAACATTATTGAAATTATTGCCATTACTGAGATTATCGTCATTACTGAGATTATCACCATTACCGAGAATATCACCATTACTGAGATTATTGCCATTACTCAGAATATCACCAAAACTGAGATTATTGCCATTACTGAGAATATCACCATTACTGAGATTATAACCATTACTGAGAATGTCGCCATTACTGAGAATTTCCCCATTACTGAGAATATCACCATTACTCAGATTATCGTCATTACTGAGATTCTCACCATTACTGAGAATATCACCATTACTGAGATTATCGCCATTACTGAGAATATCACCATTACTGAGATTATCGCCATTACTGTGATTATCACCATTACTGAGAATATCACCATTACTGAGAATATCACCATTACTGAGATTATCGCCATTTCTGAGATTATCAATATTACTGTGATTATCAAAATTACTAAGATTATCACCATTACTGAGAATATCGCCATCACTGAGATTATCACCATTAGCGAGAATATCACTATTACTGAGATTATTGCCATTACTGAGAATATCGCTATTACTGAGATTATCACCATTACTGAGATTATTGCAATTACGAGATTATCACAATTACTGAGATTATCGCCATTACTGAGAATATCACTATTAGTGAGATTATTGCCATTACTGAGATTATCCCCATTTCTGAGATTATCAATATTACTGAGATTATCAAAATTACTGAGATTATCACCATTACGGAGAATATCGCCATTACTGACATCAGCAACATTAGCAAGAATATCACCATTACTAAGATTATCACCATTACTGAGATTATTGCCCTTACTGAGATTATCACCTTTACTGAGATTATCACCATTACTGAGATTATCACCATTACTGAGATTATTGCCATTATTGAGATTATCACCATTACTGAGATTATCACCATTAGTGAGAGTATTGCCATTACTGAGATTATCGCCATTTCTGAGATTATCAATATTACTGAGATTATCAAAATTACGAAGATTATCACCATTACTGAGAATATCACCATTACCAAGCTTGTCACCATTATTGAGATTATTGCCATTACTGAGATTCTCGCCATTACTCAGATTATCAGCATGACTGAGATTAATGCCATTACTGAGATCATTGCCATTACTGAGATTACCGCCATTACTGAGTTTATTGCCATTACTGAGATTCTCACCATTACTGAGATTATCACCATTACTGAGATTATCACCATTACTGAGATTATCACCATTACTGAGATTCTCGCCATTACTGAGATTATCATCATGACTGAGATTAATGCGTTTACTGAGATTATTGCCATTACTGAGATTATCGCCATTACTGAGATTATCGCCATTAATGATATTATTGCCATTACTGAGAATATCACCATTACTGAGATTATCACCATTAGTGAGAGTATTGCCATTACTGAGATTAGTACCATTGCCGAGAATATCACTATTACTGGGAATATCGCCATTACTTAGAGTATCACCATTACTGAGATTATCGCCATTACCGAGGATATCACCATTACTGAGATTATCGCCATTACTGATATTATCGCCATTACTGATATTATCCCCATTGCTGAGATTATTGCCATTACTGAGATTATCACCATTACTGAGATTATCGCAATTACTGAGATTATCACCTTTACTGAGATTATCACCATTACTGAGATTATTAACCATTACTGAGATTATCACCATTACCGAGATTATCGCCATTACTGAGATTGTCGCCATTACTGAGATTATCACCATTACTGACATTATCACCATTACCGAGATTATCACCATTACTGAGAATATCACCATTACCGAGAATATCGCCATTACTGAGATTATTGCCATTACTCAGAATATCACCATTACTGAGATTATCACCATTACCGAGAATATCACCATTACTGAGATTATTGCCATTACTGAGAATATCACCATTGCTGTGATTATAACCATTACTGAGAATGTCGCCATTACTGAGATTATCACCATTACTGAGATTATCACCATTACTGAGATTAGTACCATTACTGAGAATGTTGCCATTACTGCGAATATCACCATTACTGAGAATATCACCATTACTGAGATTATCACCATTACTGAGATTATCACCATTACTGAGATTATTGCCACTACTGATAATATCACCATTACCGAGAATATCACCATTACCGAGAAGATCAAAATTTCTGAGACTATCGCCATTACTGAGATTATCCCCGTTAGTGAGAATATCACCATTACTGTGAAAATCACCAGAACTGAGAATATTGCCATTACTGAGATTATCGCCATTACTGAGATTATTGCCATTACTGAGATTCTCACCATTACTGAGATTATCACCATTACTGAGATTATCAGCATGACTGAGATTAATGCCATTACTGAGAATAATGCCATTACTGAGTTTATCACCATTACTGAGATTATCACCATTAGCGAGAATATCACTATTACTGAGATTATTGCCATTACTGAGATTATCACTATTACTGAGATTATCACCATTACTGAGGTTATTGTAATTACTGAGATTATCGCCATAACTAAGAATATCACTATTACTGAGATTATCACCATTACTGAGATTATTGCAATTACTGAGATTATCACAATTACTGAGATTATCGCCATTACTGAGAATATCACTATTACTGAGATCATTGCCATTACTGAGATTATCACCATTACTGAGATTATCACCATTACTGAGATTATCGCCATTACTGAGATTATCACCATTACCAAGAATATCACCATTACTGAGATTATCACCATTACTGAGATTATTGCCATTACTGAGAATATCATCATTACTGAGATTAACACCATTACTGACATTATCGCCACTACTGAGATTATCACCATTACCGGGAATATCACCATTACTGAGATTATCGCCATTACTGAGATAATCTGCATTTCTGAGATTATCAATTTTACTGAGATTATCAAAATTACTGAGATTATCAGCATTACGGAGAATATCGCCATTACTGACATTAGCAACATTAGCGAGAATATCACCATTAGTCTGATTATCACCATTACTGAGATTATCACCATTAGCGAGAATATCGCCATTACTGAGATTATTGCCATTACTGAGATAATCAACTTTACTGAGATTATCACCATTACTGAGATTATCACCGTTACTGAGATTATTGCCATTACTGAGATTATCACCATTACTGAGATTATCGCAATTACTGAGATTGTCGCCATTACTGAGATTATCACCATTACTGACATTATCACCATTACCGAGATTATCACCATTACTGAGAATATCACCATTACTGAGAAAATCACCATTACTGAGATTATCGTCATTACTGAGATTATCACCATTACCGAGAATATCGCCATTACTGAGATTATTGCCATTACTCAGAATATCACCATTACTGAGATTATCACCATTACCGAGAATATCACCATTACTGAGATTATTGCCATTACTGAGAATATCACCATTGCTGTGATTATAACCATTACTGAGAATGTCGCCATTACTGAGATTATCACCATTACTGAGATTATCACCATTACTGAGATTAGTACCATTACTGAGAATGTTGCCATTACTGCGAATATCACCATTACTGAGATTAGCGCCATTACTGAGATTATCACCATTACTGAGATTATCACCATTACTGAGATTATCACCATTACTGAGATTATTGCCACTACTGATAATATCACCATTACCGAGATTATCACCATTACCGAGAAGATCAAAATTTCTGAGACTATCGCCATTACTGAGATTATCCCCGTTAGTGAGAATATCACCATTACTGTGAAAATCACCAGAACTGAGAATATTGCCATTACTGAGATTATTGCCATTACTCAGAATATCACCAAAACTGAGATTATTGCCATTACTGAGAATATCACCATTACTGAGATTATAACCATTACTGAGAATGTCGCCATTACTGAGAATGTCGCCATTACTGATATTATTACCATTACTGAGATTATCACCATTAATGAG